>MDKI01248493.1:0-54250 GCA_005239505.1 Nicotiana paniculata | reverse complement strand
ACGGAATGGTACATCGTACGGCACGACATCACCCTTCGTGCTTTACACTCTTTCCTCGCAATATCAAACAACGCACGACATCACCTTTCGTGCTTTAACACTCTTCCTCAGAATAGAAAACAGTGCACAGCATCACCCTTCGTGCTTTAACACTCTTCCTCACCCAAACAGCAATCACAAACAACGGGCAAGGGAGTAAACAGAATAGAAATAGGAATCCCGTCAAGGGAACAATAACAGTAATCACAACATCCCAGCAAGGGAGACAATATCAAACAATGCACGACATCACCCTTCGTGCTTTAACACTCTTCCTTACAATAGCAAACAGTGCACGACATCACCCTTCGTGCTTTAACACTCTTCCTCACCCAAACAACAATCACAAACAACGGCAAGGGAGTAAACAGAATAAAAATAGAAATCCCGGCAAGGGAACATCAATTAAAAAATTAAATCCCGACAAGGGAACATCAATTAAATAATTACATCCCGGCAAGGGAACAATAACAGTAATCTCAACATCCCAACAAGGGAGATAATCACTAAAGCAACAATGACCCGGCGAGGGTATATATTAGTAACTCTTTCTCTTTCTTTCATTTTCATTTCATGGTTTACTCTATTACTTGAGCCAGTGCTCCAAAGGATTCAACTATCTCATATATCTTCACCATTCGTGTTATAATTTGAGCCAATGCTCCAAAGGATTCAATTATCTCATATATCTTCACCATTCATGTTATGATTTGAGCCAATGCTCCTCAAAGTTTAAAGATCACAATTCCCTTCACATGCTCTTTACAACATATAGAAATCATCAATTAAGCATGGAAGTTACAACAAAATCGAAATTCGCAATGATAAGACTCACGGTCATGCTAGACACAAATGTATAGATACTCGTCACCATGCCTATACATCGTACTCTACGATTAGCAAGTAGAAAATAAGACTCAACTCCTATTCCCTCAAACTAAGGTTAGACCAAACACTTACCTCGGGTCCAAAATATAGCAATCAACCCTCTAACACCGCCTTTCCTTTAGAATTCAACTCTGGAATGGTATTATCTAGGCATAATCAATTCAAGTATATCAATAAGGATTCAATAATTCACTTACATAGCCTAATTACCCATTTCCATGTATTCTTCCAAAATAACAAAATTCGACCCTGAGCCCGCTTGGTCCAAACACGAGGCTCGGACCAAAACCCGATCACCCATACCCCCACGAGTTCAAATATATGATTTGTTTAACTCTACCCAAACCCCCTAATTTCTACTTTGTTTTCATGATTTTTTTTAGGCCTAGATTCTAGTGATTAGTTGATGAAAGTGAGAGGAAATGATGTTAAGAACACTTACCTATGGAGATATGGTGATGGAGGTCTTCAAATTTCTCCTAAGGAGAGTGGGGAGGAAGAAGAGTGGTGAAATATGGAAGAAATCCCGTAATGTTTCTGTTTTGGGGCTTTTAAAATAGCTGGGCTAATTTGTTCTCTGCGATCACGGAAGAAGGGCTGGGATCGCAGAGCTTAAGGACCTACTACTATGCGACCGCAGGAGGAAGGCTGCGATCGCAGAAGACCAGTCCACAGACCTCTGCGATCGCGGAGTAAAAGGTGCGACCGCAGAGAAGGATCACCCAAACCCCGCCCAAGTCCACTGGTACACTATGCGATCGCGGAGAATAGAATGCGATCGCATCGTGAAACCAAACTACCCCCGCTCGATTAAGCCTATGCGATCACAGAAGGACCTATGCGATCGCATAGAGCAATGTACCTGACACCAGCAACCAACTTAAAATACTAGAATTTTCTAACCTTTAGCACTCTTTTAACTACCCGAAACTCACCCGAGCCCTTGGGTCTCCAAACCAAAAATACATATGACTCCCAAACCATCCTACGGACTTATTCAAGCATTTAAATCACCAAGATATCCTCAAAAACAAGGAATTAAACATCAAATATCCTAGAATTTTCTCAAAACTTCATAAGGCTTAATTATTCCGATTTTGATCCGAAACTCGACATTTCAAGTCCGTTTTATACCAAATGTCATAGATAGCTCACATAACATATATTCAACCTGTTCCAGGCCCCGGAACCATAATATGGGACCGGCAACATGGTTTTCACATTAATTATCATTTTCAAAAGTCTTTATTATTTTCAGAAAACAATTTTCTTTAAAAAATTCATTTTTCGGGCTTGGGACCTCGGAATTCGATTCCGGGCATATGCCCAAGTCCCATATTTTTATACGGACCCTCCGAGTCCGTCAAATCACGGGTCTGGGTCTGTTTACCAAAATTTTTGACCAAAGTCAACTTTAATTAATTAATCGTTATGAAATAAACTTTTCATCAAGTTTCCACATAAAAGATTCCCGGCTACACGCCCGGGCTACGCATGCATATCGAGGTGAGATTAGCGGAGGCCTTTGGGGACTCGAAACACAGTTTCTGCTAAATTACACAAGATGACATTTTGGGTCATCACAATCTCCACCTCTAAAACAACTGTTCATCCTCGAACGGACAGAAGAAGGAAGTACCTGAGTCGGGGAATAAATAAGGGTAACGGCTCCGCATATCGGACTCGGACTCCTAGGTCGATGCCTCAGGAGGCTGACCTCTCCACTGAACACGAACAGAAGGGAAACTCTTGGATCTCAACTGACGAACCTGCCGATCTAGAATAGCTACCGGCTCCTCCTCATAAGATAAGTACTTGTCCAACTGGACAATGCTAAAATCTAATACGTGGGTTGGATCGCCGTGATACCTCCGAAGCATGGACACATGAAAAACTGGATGTACGGCTGATAAGCTAGGCGGCAATGCAAGTCTATAAGCCACCTCTCCCACTCGATCAAGAATCTCAAACGGATCAATGAACCTAGGGCTAAGCTTGCTCTTCTTCCCAAATCTCATCACGCCCTTCATAGGAGACACTCGTAGCAATACTCGCTCACCAACCATAAAAGCTACATCTCGAACCTTGCGATTTGAATAACTCTTTTGCCTGGACTGAGCTGTACGAAGCCTATCCTGAATGATCTTGACCTTGTCCAAGGCCTCCTGAACTAAATCTGTACCCAAAAACCGAGCCTCTCCCGGTTCAAACCATCCAACCGGAGATCGACACCCCCACCATATAAAGCCTCATAAGGAGCCATCTGGATACTCGACTGGTAGCTATTGTTGTAGGCAAACTATGCTAAAGGAAAGAACTGATCCCATGATCTCCAAAGTCAATAACACAAGCTCGGAGCATATCCTCCAATATCTGAATAGTCCGCTCGGACTGTCCATCCATCCGAGGATGAAATGATGTACTCAACTCAACCTGGGTGCCTAAATCTCGCTGAACTGCCCTCCAGAAATGCGAGGTAAACTGCGCGCCCCCGGTCCGAAATGATAGATACCGACACACCATGAAGGTGAACAATCTCTCGGATATAGATCTCAGCTAACCTCTCGGATGAATAGAAGACTGCCACAGGAATGAAATGCGCTAACTTGGTTAGCCTATCAACAATGACCCAAACTGCATCGAACTTCTTCTGGGTCAACGTAATTTTTGTAACGAATTCCATAGTGATCCTCTCCCACTTCCACTCGGGAAGCTCAATCCTTTAAAATAAACCACCAGGCCTCTGATGCTCATACTTAACCTGTTGACAATTCAAGCACCGCGCCACATGGGCCACAATATCCTTCTTCATTTTACTCCATCAATAATGTTGCCGCAAATCCTGATACATATTCGCGACTTTCGGATGAATAGAGTACCGTGAACTATGGGCCTCCTCTAAAATCAACTATCGAATCCCATCAACATTGGGCACACAAACTCGCCCCTGCAATCTCAAAACACCATCATAATCAAAGGTCACATGCTTGGCGCCTCCGCACTGCACCGTGTCTCTAAGGACACACAAATGGGGATCATCAAATTTTCAATTACGGATACGCTCCAATAATGAAGAACGAGCGACCGTACAAGACAACACTCCACTAGGCTCAGAAATATCCAACCTCACAAATCGATTGGCTAAAGCCTGAACATCCAAAGCAAGCGGAATCTAACTGACCGGAATAAAAGCAAGACTGCCCATACTAGCTGACTTCTTACTCAAAGCATCGGCCACCATATTGGCCTTCCCCGGGTGATATAAGATGGTAATATCATAATCCTTCAACAACTCCAACCACCTCCTCTGCCTCAAATTCAACTCTTTTTGCTTGAACAAGTATTGAAGACTCTTATGATCCGTGAACACCTCACACGCCACGCCATACAGATAATGCCTCCAAATCTTCAATGCGTGAATAATGGCTGCCAACTCCAAATCATGCACTAGATAGTTCTTCTCATGAATCTTCAACTGCCTCTAAGCATAAGCAATGACCATGGATCCTAACCTAACCCCTAACCCTTCTCATTATTTACCTTCCCCCACCGTCATCATTTCCTTCGTCTCTCAACTCTCTCTCAACCTAGCCCTAACCCTAAACGCCATCACCGGCGTAAACCTCCTTCCTATGGTGGTTTTATATCCTCTCCGACCAGCCCTGGTCTTCTATACACCATGGATCTTTGATTTCTTGGGTCCTCGAGAAGATCTCAAGGGAACCCCAACTAGTTCGGGTTTGAAACTTGCCTGTCTCAAGACATTTTCCGTTTGTGAGTAAGAATTTCTTTTTGTTTTTACTACGGATCTATAGGTTCTTGACCTATTCTCTTCACCTCTGCCATTTTTCTGAAAATCCTAGTTCGATACTGTTAGTTCTTCTCAGATATTTATAGATCTGAGGTGATTCGAATGTTATTAAGTATTTTCCTTCCAAAACCTCCTTGTTTTAATTGATTATTTTGATTTTAATCACTCTTCCTAAACTACTTTTCAAAGACTTTTCTGACTTCTAAGTGATTAATTAATTGTTCTTTCATCATCGTGACTAATTTTTGCAAGAATATTCAAACCATAGTTGATTCTATGTGATATACTAGTCTTCAATCTTTGCTTCGATACTTTTGGTGTTTTTGTGATACCAGTCGTATTGGTTTACCCCATTTTTTTGACTTAAATGTTTTCCCTGTTAAAACCCAGTATTCTTGGGGATTTCTTCCCTAATTGACCTTTGCTAGGGCTCGAACCAGTTTTCTTGTTAAACCCGGTAATTTTGTGAAGTTTTACTCATTTATTTTCTATTTATGGAACCTGAGTGATTATTCTGGTAAGATAAGTATTCTTTTGAAGATTCTTACTGATTATCACCTGTTATTTTGCCCTGTTAAAATCTGTGTGCATAGATCTTATTTGTTTCCCTATTTTGCAACTTTAATTGATTACACTTGCCCTAATTAGTTGTCTGTATGATTTTGGGATTTTTAGTGATTCTCTATTTGGTATGATTTGGATTCCTTACCTTAATTAGCTCCCCTATTGTGACCGTTAATTGATTACCCCAAATTAAAGGGATCTATTCCGAACTCCTTTAGGTGAATTGATTCTGTGATTATGTGATTATCCTTAATTGGCTGACTTCTAATTCCTTTACCTTATTTTTTCTAGTCCTAAAGTGCTATATATACACTCTTGTTTTATCTCTTAAAGGGCACGAACAATAGTTCAAAAAATATACACACACACACAAACTTTCTCTCATCTCTCTCTCTCTCTCTACTACTTGTGCTCATTGCTTGTCTAGCCGGCTGAAAGCCAAGGCTAGACTGTAGAATTTTACCTACTTTACTTTCTGTTTTGCTTCCTTAACTGGTATGTTCTTATTTCAATTATGAAATTCAACCCTATGTGCTCCATAGTTAAATTCATGCCTATTTCCCCACTAGTTTAATTGGCTTGTATTTAATTGTCTTCCTGTTTACTGCTTTGCTCAATATGCTGGAGTCTTACCCTCTCTTGCTCAAATGTTTAGTCAGTATGTCTAGGTCTCATTTGTCTTGTGTGATACTTGACCAGCATGTTTACTTGAGTTCTTGTTTACTTCCCTTGACTAGTATGCTCATGTCAGTATCATAGACTCCTTATGTATTTGGTTAATCCTAATTGGCATGACTAGCTCTATGTAGTAGACACCTGTTTTCAACATGACCATTCTCATATTCTGCCTCTATGTTTTATTATCCATTACCACTTTAATTTCAAGCATGATCCCCTTTCTAATACTTCGAAGCAATAGTTTTTATGTTCTGGTTGCCAATCAGTCCCTATTTGTTCTATGTACTGGCTGGTCAATGTGCTTCCCCTTTTACCCTGTTCATGTGTTTCTGACTTAAGCCTCTATGTTCCCAATTCCCTGATCCCTGATTTTAAACTTGTTTGCCTTCACTTAGAAACAAGTAATAAATGATTTTGAATCTGGGCATTCTAAGTGTTATGACTGTGTGGTTTCTTGTTGAATCTTTCTTCTTCTCAGAATTGTTTCCAAAATTGTTTTACTCTTAACATTCTTAAGAACTGTTTCTATTCCTGAAAAACCTTTTCACTCCTGAAATTTTTACCTCTATACTATTTTTACTAAGTTCTTCCAAACTATGTCAAGCACTCTCACTTCTACTCTTAGATTACTTAAGTTCTGCCCCTCCCGTGTATGTACTGCCTAGGAATCCATGAGATTCCTCCAAACTCTGGAACGCTGGGGCTGACCCTTCCACACTGCACATAACCACTTCTCTATTTAAAGGATCTTGATGCGAGCATTTCCCAGGATCCTTGAGGTCCTTAGGAAACTTTGACACACAAGGACACCCTATTGGTTATGAGACTTTGGCATCCTGGACTGTTTTGAAGGCCTGGTATTTCCAGGTTCACTTTGGGCCTATCTCAGGCTCCCTATAGCATATATTATATTTATTATGTGAATCATTCATTTATGATCTGTAATAATAACCTTCGTAAACAAATATTGGGGAAATTAGTAAAAGGGAAGGGATTCTTAAATAATTTTTGTGGGAAAATCGGGTAGAAATCATGCCCTTAGTATTATTATGACTATTGCTTGCATTAGAAATCATGTTCTTAGGTTTATTTGCTTGCATTAGAAGCCATGCTCTTAGAATTATATGGCATATTAAAAAACATATTGTAGGTGCATTATGACAGTTGTTATGAAATTCTGCTTTCTAAATTTCTGCATAACTATGTCCACCTAGGAATTCTGTTACTAAGCTACTATTGTTACTGTATAAAGACGTTCATTCTCTTATGTGCATTAGAAATCATGCTTTAGGACTTCTATTGCATTCTCTTTAATACCACGCCTGCATCGTGTAAAATCAGCAAATATCATGTCTATAAGAGTGTTTAAAAGCAATCCCAACACCTAGATATCATGTTATAGAGATAAATGTGTATAAAACTAGTTCTGTAATATTCAGCACCTAGATAGCATGACTATAGGACATAACGAACTCAACTGTCTGTTTAGAATCGCCTGTTAGTACTAAGACTCTGATAACAATTAGATATCATGTTTATAGGACATCCCAGATTTACCCCTGAGCAAGCATGTATGGTAATTAACTCTTATAAAATTGGTAAAACTGTGCTTTGTTTAATTATTTGTGAACTGCCCAGATTCAGCAAGTCCTAATTAGGTCTCCACTGCCTCGCTTTAGTAGATATTGCATATAGTTTGTTTTCATGCTCACATAGATATCCTTTTTTAGGACTGTGAAATGTCTGAAATCCTGTTGTTTGAGACATGTTATTGTCTGCATACTTGAGGAGGTAAAAGTGAGCCTTTAATTGTTCCTTATGTGAATATCCTATTTGTTCTTGCTTGTCGCTTAGATTTTCTCCTTTTAAGCACTTTAGGAGAGTCTAGAATCACCTTAATTAGAGGTCTTAAACACCTCCAAGGCCATAAGAAAAGGGACGAGTAATGCACGCTTAGAGTTCATTTAGTTAAAACCGCTTATACAATCGCAAAAGGGGAGGGTAATCGGGTAGTAAAAGGATATGATGACCTGTGCGCTAATACCACATGTAACCCCTTTATTTGAGGAAGGATTACCGGGCATTGTACAGATTTGATCCTATAGGATAATAACTTAGGACTTCCCTATCTTTATACATATGTGTGCTTAGACTGCTTACCTATTAAATTTCCTTTATCTTATTTACATATGTGTGCTTAGACTGCTTATCTGTTAAATGACTAATTCACCAAGTAAGTTTGGTCGGGACCCACCGTTGTGGACCTCGAGGGGTGCCTAACACCTTTCCCTCAGGGTAATTTCAAGCCCTTACCCAATCTCTGGTAATGTAGACTGGTTTCATGAGTTACTTGCATTAGGTGCCCTAATGCAACTTAAATCCGTTAGGTGGCCACTATTCAATTTCCATACCACCTTTCCCAAAAGGAAAGGAGTTGTCGAATGTCGAAACCCCAATTTCGTGAGAAAAGGGGGGCGCGACAGCATGGCAAATCTGCTGGGAATTTTAGGCTTTTACGATAACAAACTTTCTTCTTGTAAATTAGTCTTAAGCCTGTTTCTTTTTTGTTAATACATGCGCACCCTTTCCCTTTCCCCTTATGTGAATTTAATTGCCCGTTTTGAGCATTGATGATTTCCTTTACTGCAGAAACTGACTTATTTTTTTGTTTTCCTTTCTTAAACGTCTTTCAATTATTAAATACTGCATTTATTATTTTCCTAACATAAAATACGTGCCAACATGCTATTTACTGCTACATAAATCATGCTCAATATCATATTCCACTCGTGAGTAATCAATCCTTTAGCAACGCTTGATGAGTGGTTGCGCTCTTCCTATATATCACCCTTTAAATTTGAAAAGGCTTATTTGCGGTAAAACTATTCGATCAGCGGTGCAATCGACGGTTCCTTGCCTTTCCCTCTCAAGTTGTCCGCTTGAGGCTACCGGTTTAGACCCCATAGCAACCTTACTCTGATTATAACTGTACATGCATCATGGTCAAACCTAGCCGGGTTAGTATGTTGTCCACATAATAACCCTTTAAGACAAACCTTATCCAAAAGTCCACCGGGATTTCCATAATCCCAACGGACGCAACCATGTTTTGTGCATTAATTTTGGAGAATTAAATGCCAATATGCCAATCATGGATATATAAATAGTCGAGTCGTGTTGGATTCATCTATTTTTATATTAATGAAATGAGGCAATTATTGGCATCTAAGTTCTCCAAAACAACTTGTCGCTAGGCCTACCTCGGGCACAACGAGGCTCCCAAAACAGGACACGAATTTACATTCTGCAATATGTGTTTAAATACCGCAAATACTCTTCTCAGAACTCTTACTAACTTGGCTACCTTTTGTTTTTCTTTCTTTATTTTGATTACTCCTATTCTCCAAAGGTTGGTTCCCGCATACTGTAATCATCAGTTTATCACACAAGATCCAGGGGCCCTCCACCTTCTCCTCCTCCAAGTCCACCAAAAGGCAAAGGTAAAGCAAATATGGATGATTTGAACGGCACCAGAAAAGACAACAATACACATGTTGAACATGCAGAAGCTTCTGATGGTCGAGGTACTCATGCCCCAAATGATGTGGTATCACAACTTAAGCAGAACATACTATAACTCCAGGGTGAGCTCGAGCGGGTTCGGAGATTAGAAAACCTATCCCTCACACTCAATATCCCATATGTCAACCATTCAAACAATCAGAACCCCGCACCACCGCAAAACACCACCAACAAGCACCTACAAAATCCTCCCGTACCTTACTATTACACAACCCCTCCATAGAATCAAACTCTCCCTCCACAATATCAACAAAACACCTACCATACTCCACAAAATTCCCCACAAATCATTCCCGAACCCCATAACTCCAATGATCACCGTTATACCCAAACTCTCGGTCACCAAAACAACCCTATATATGTGAAAACCCTACCTCACTCCACTCAGCCCGCATCCTATGCACCAGAATCCTCTGAGAAGGACCTGCTCATTAAGAACATGGCTAAATAGCTCAAGAAGTTGACAGGTCGGGTTCAAGGCGTCGAAGGAGGCAAATGGATAGAAGGTCTGAACTATGAAGACCTATGCATACAGCCAGATGTAGAACTGCTGGAGAATTACAAACCTCCCAAGTTCAAAATGTTTGACAAAACAGGTGATCCCAGGTTTCACTTGAGGACTTATTGCGACAATCTTGTAGGGGGTGGAAAGGATGAAAGGATCAGAATGAAGCTTTTTCATGAGGAGTCTTACAGGAGATGATTTATCCTGGTACATCAGCTAGAATCCTAAGAAGTGGGCCAACTGGGTGAGTATGGCGTCTGGCTTCATGGACAGATTCAGGTTTAACACAGAGAATGCACCAGATCTCTTCTACATTCAGAACTTAAAGAAGAAGCCCACTGAGACCTTCCGCGAGTATGCCACTCGTTGGAGGTCAGAAGCAGCCAAAGTCAGGCCGACATTGGAGGAGGAACAAATGAATAAATTCTTTGTCAGAGCACAGGATCCACAGTACTATGAAAGATTGATGGTTATTGAAAACAACAAGTTCTCCGATATCATCAAATTCGGAGAAAGGATTGAAGAGGGCATTAAAAGCGGTATGGTGACATACTTTGAGGCATTGCAGGTCACAAACAAAGCACTGCAGTCAGGGGGTATATCGAACAAGAAAGATGCAGGAACAATAATGGTCTCCCAAGGACCCAAAACTCCACGTGTATATCAAACCTCCCCACTTACATACCAAGAACCTCCACCCACATATCAACCATCACCTCTCAGATATTCCCAACCAGCCACTGCTTATCACACATATAATTCCCAACCCACTCACCTTTAGTCACCTTCAACTGGCCCAAACTACCCAAGACCTCGGCCTAACTTTGACCGCAGACCACCTAAACAATACACTGCCATTGCCGAACCCATTGAACAACTGTATGAAAGGCTGAAGGCTACTGGTTACGTCACTCCTATCCCTGCTAAGACCATGGAGAATCCATCCCAATAGGTCAACCTAAACAAGACTTGTGCATATCATTCTGGCATGAAAGGGCACACCATTGACGAGTGTCGAACACTGAAGGATAAGATCCACACCTTGATTGATAATAAGGTCATTCAGGCCAAAGATGCTACACCCAACGTCCGCAACAACCCCCTCCCAGATCATATAGGTAAAGGTATCAATGTGATAGATACTGATGAGGAATGGGATCCCGAGGGATCAATTGGACTTATCAAAGAGGGTGACAATACTAAGAAACCCGCAGTCACGCTCAATCCTATTATAGTACAAATACAGCCGCTAGTGGAGGTTAAGATAGCTGCATCAGTTCCGTTTGAAGTTGAAATAGCACCCCCCGCAGTTGCGCATGTTCCATTCAAAGTAGAAGTAGCCACACCTTTCACAGTGACAGTGTCAACCACGCCACCTTTAAACACCAAGGTTATACCCTGGGACCATGCGGCCAAAGCTAGAAGAAGAGAAAAGAACAAAGTAGAAGAATTCGGCACTGCGCAAGTAATGACCAGAACAGGAAGAGTCTATACACCATAGCATTTGGGAGAATCCAGTAAACAGGCTTCTAACAGACCGCCCGTTATTGAAACATGCTCGGATGATCTTTGTGAAAAGTGCAAGCAAAGGAGTATTCAGCCACCGATCATTTGAACAAGACTCCTGCTCAGATATCTATCTTGTCACTACTACAGAATTCAGAAGTGCACAGGAATGCTCTCTTAAAGGTGTTAAGTGAGGCATATGTACCTAACAACATCACTGGCGGAGAAATGACCGATATGGTAGGACAGGTGTTGGAAAGTCACAAAATTACCTTCCACGAGGACGAGCTGCCACTCGAGGGTTTGAATCGTAATAGGGAACTGCACATTACCGTGCAATGTGCGGTCAATTTCATTGCTAGAGTTCTGATAGATGGGGGATCCGGTCTCAGTATTTGTCCAATGAAAACACTGAAGAGGTTGGGCAAAGGCCTGCATGAAATACGAGAAGAGACTATGAATGTGAAGGCATTTGACGGGTCTTAGAGAGCTATCATCGGAGATATCAATCTTTGTCTACAGATAGGGACTACATGGTTCGATGTCGAGTTCCATGTGCTGGATATATCTGCATCATACAATATGTTGTTGGGACGACCCTGGATACATGCTGCTAGGGCTGTGGCATCAACTTTGCATCAGGTAGTGAAGTTTGAATGGAACCATAAATAGGTGATTATCCATGGAGATGGGAGCAACCCCATTTACACCCGTCAGACCATCCCGGTGGTTGAAAATAGAAGGAATCTAGGTGGAGTAGCAAGATAGAAAGTATACTAGCGTGGAGAGGATATGAACCCGATAAGGGTCTTGGCAAAAACCTTCAGGGTATCTCCAAGCCAATACAGTTGAAACGTCATGGTACAACCTTTGGGCTAGGGTATCAGTACACTTGGCAGGAATACGATGATTGGTCACCATCGTGGCATGGTCCTTACTATCCACATGAGCAACCTGTACCGCACCTGAGTCAGACTTTTCGACAGACCGACATCATATGGGGATCATAGGAGGAAGAAGCATTGGCCACCTTGAGGAACATGTTCCTGGAAGATGATGACATGGGTTGCTGTGTAATTTTTGAGGAGGAGGAAGAGGAAGGCCCTACCATCCGAGCTGTGGAGAGAGGATCATTCCTCAAGAATTGGACTGCCAGACCATCTAGGGCCCGACGAGTCCCGGGGTAGCAAGGCTGAACAACATTATCTTATTTTTCTGAATGATGATTTTCCCTTTTGCATTTTGTTTTAAATAATATCTCCAATGATCCAAAACGTTGTTTAAATTATTGAAAATCGCATTTGTTTGACACTTTCAATGAATTGATGTTTACCGTTACCACTTCTCTCTCATATCTTTATCTATAGAGCATTACTATTTCCTATCTTGATAAACTGACAACTGTGACATGTAATGAGGCAACGCAACAAAAGGATAGTGACCCAGAATAAGAGGATGTCATACCCGAGGAAATCGTCAGGGAAATAGAGGATTTTGAGAACAAGCCCAAGTCTAACCTGGACGAAACTGAGATAATCAGCTTAGGAGATTCTGAAACTGTCAAGGAGACCCGCATCAACATTCACTTATCACCATCATAAAAAGAAGAGTACACACAATTCTTGAAAGAGTATGAGGACGTCTTTGCATGGTCATACGATGATATGACCAGATTAAGTACATCCATTGTGGCCCACAAATTTCCCACAAACTCGATGTGTCCACCAGTAAAGCAGAAACTCAGGAAATTCAAGCATGATATGAGTCTGAAAATCAAAGAGGAGGTCACCAAGCAAATCAAAACCAAGGTCCACCGAGTAGTTGAATACCCAACTTGGTTAGCCAACATCGTGCCAGTTTCGAAGAAGGATGGGAAGGTTAGAATTTGTGTTGATTATCGGGATCTCAACAGATCCAGCCCAAAGGATGATTTCCCACTTCCAAACATACACATCTTAATCGACAGTTTTGCCAGACATGAACTCCAGTCCTTCATAGATTGTTTCGCCGGTTACCATCAGATTTGGATGGACGAGGAGAACGCTGAGAAAACCGCTTTCATTACACCCTGGGGGTATACTATTACAAGATGATGTCGTTCGGCCTAAAAAATGCTGGGGCCACCTACATGAGGGCCATGACTACTATCTTTCATGACATGATACATAAATAGATTGAGGTGTATGTAGACAATGTCATCATTAAATCCAAGAAGGCCACAGGATCATATAGTAGACTTGAGGAAATTCTTCGACAGACTGCGGAAGTACAACCTGAAGTTAAACCCCGCAAAATGTGCATTCGGGATCCCTGCCGGAAAGTTACTTAGGTTCATTTTCAGCCGCCGAGGGATAGAATTGGATTCGTCAAAAGTCAAAGCCATCCAGGAGCTGCCAGCGTCGAAGAGTAAGAAATATGTAATGAGTTTCTAGGATGGCTAAACTACATCAACTTTCGTAGCCTAGTCCACAGTTATATGTGAGCCAATTTTCAAAATGTTGAAGAAAGATGTTGCAACTAGTTGGATCGAGGATTGTCAAAGGGATTCCGACAAGATCAAGGAGTACCTATCAACACCACCAGTTTTGGTCCTGCCAAAGCCAGGTAGACCTTTTCTACTCTACCTCGCAGTGTTACATGGAGCCTTCGGCTGCGTTCTAGGGAAGCACAATGATATAGGGAGAGAGGAACAATCTATCTATTACCTGAGTAAGAAATTCACTCTATATGAAGCGCGATACTCTCTATTGAAATGTACCTGTTGCGCCTTGACCTGGATAGCTCAGAAGCTGAAGCATTACTTCTGTGCTTACACAACGTACCTCATATCAAGGATGGATCCCTTTAAATATATCTTTGAGAAATCCATGCCCACTGGCAAACTGAGGGGAAAATCCTGTTGAGTGAGTTCGACATTGTTTATGTAACTCAGAAAGCAGTCAAGGGACATGCACTGGCCGATCATCTTGCTGAGAACCCTGTGGAAGGAGAATACGAACCCCTGAAAATGTATTTTCCCGATGAAGAGGTGCTATTCATAGGAGAGGATATTGATGAATCCTACGACGGTTGGAGGATGTTCTTTGACGGAGCGGAAAATTTCAAAGGATTCGGCATTAGAGTTGTCTTGGTATCGAAAATTGGCCAACATTATTCGGTATCTGCTAAACTCAGATTTCCCTGCACCAAAAACATGGCAGAATATGAAGCTTGCATCCTAGGACTCAACATGGCCATCAACATGAATATTCAGGAGCTGCTGGTAATCGACGATTCAGATTTTCTTGTGCACCAGGTATAAGGAGAATGGGCTACCAAGAATTCCAAGATATTTCCATATCTACACCATGTGCAATAATTGAGAAAGAGGGTCACGCAGATACAATTTCGACATGTTCCCAGGGTTTAGAACGAGTTTGCCGATGCATTGACCACTTTGTCATCAATGATATAGCATCCAGACAAGAATTTCATTGATCCTATCCCAGTAAGGATCCATAGCCAGCCGGCATATTGTGCCCATGTTGAAGAAGAGACCGACGGGAAGCCCTGGTTCCACAATATCAAGGAATATTTGGCAAAAGGAGAATACCCGGAGCATGCAAACCATACTCAGAAACGCACGCTTTGGAGGTTTTCCAACAATTTGTTTCACAGCAGAGGAACCCTATATAGAAGAACTCTGGATTTAGGATTATTGAGGTGTGTCCTCACAAAGTAAGCTTCAAATCTGCTTGAGGAGATACATGTCGGAACCTATGGCCCGCATATGAATGGCTTTGTCTTGGCCAAGAAGATACTTAGGGCCGGTTATTTCTGGATGACCATGGAAACAGATTGCATCCGGTATGTTCAAAAGTGCTACCAATGTCAAGTGCATGCAAATATGATAAAAGTGCCGCCGAATGAGCTCAATGCAACAAGCTCACCTTGGCTATTCGCCGCCTGGGGAATGGATATCATTGGTCTAATCGAGCCCACCACCTCAAATGGGAATCGATTCATCTTGGTAGCTATTGATTAATTCACCAAATGGTTCGAAGCAACATCTTATAAAGCAGTGACTAAAAAGGTTATGACAGATTTTGTCCGCGACCGGATTGTTTGTCGGTTCGGAGTCCCAGAATCTATCATCACTGACAATACCGCCAATCTCAATAGTGATATGATGAAAGCCATGTGTGAGACTTTCAAAGTCAAGCACAAGAATTCCACAGCATATAGACCTCAAATGAATGGAGCCGTGGAAGCCGCCAACAAGAATATCAAGAAGATACTGAGGAAAATGATAAAAAATCATAAACAATGGCATGAGAAGATACCATTTTTTTTACTGGGATACCGTACCACAGTCCGCACATGGAGAAACTCCTTATTTGCTGGTTTATGGTACTAAAGCTATTATTCCCGCTGAAGTAGAGATTCCTTCCTTGAGGATCATACAAGAAGCTGAGCTCAGCGACACAGAATAGATAAAGAGCCGTTATGAGCAGCTAGCCCTCATAGACGAAAAAAAGGATGAATGAGGTATGTCACAGACAGCTTTATCAGAACAGAATGTCCAGAGCCTTCAACAAAAGAGTCAAGCCGAGATAGTTCACACCGGGGCAGCTGGTGTTGAAGAAGATCTTCTGCATCAAGATGAAGCCAAAGGGAAATTCTCTCCCAACTGGCAAGGTCCTTACATGGTTCACATAATATTTATAGGGGGATTCCTCATACTCGCAGAAATGGACGGAGAAGTATGGCCAAAACCAATCAATTCAGATGTAGTCAAGCGATACTATGTGTAATTGTTTATGTTTCCGTAAATGATGTAAATTGAACTACGCTCGACCTGATTCCCGTTTAAGAGGGGATACGTAGGCAGCCCTGTGGGTTCGGTCACAATTCAATAAAATTTCCACTTTCCTCGTCATCAGAAACTGGGGCAGAATTTTGAGGAGGACCCTCAAAATTCTGAAGCAAGTTCAGTGATCGCACCATATACAGCAGTCAGAAATGATTGTCCATCTAACTGCGGGAGAATTTTGAGGAGGACCCTCAAAATTCTACGGCAAGAGAAGTCGCAATGTCTCAGATCGTGTCACAGTCACTGGTTTATCTAACCAATTTTCTAAAAAACATATCTTTTACTATGACTTTGAAAACTATGCATGCTTGCTTTTGAAATAACTCTCTTTAGCAAACGCTACCCCCAATGATTTGAACAGGATCTTCAGACCGAGCAAAGCAAGTCAAGCAAGCCGACGGAGGCACGAACCAACCTCCCCCTTACAAGAACTCACGATTTTTCTTTGAATGCAGGTACAAGGAATATGCACGCCTCAAAATCACAACCTTCATAACAACAACGATACCGAATCCACTTCCAACTAAGAAATACTCTGCTATCACTTACTATTTCTTCTCTTTGCATGAGACTAAGCTCTGTATCAATCTTGCATGAAGCTAAGCCATGCCTCCATATTTGCATAAGGCTAAGCGTTGCCTTCCGTTTGCATGAGACTAAGCTATGTCTCAATATTGCATGAGTCTAAGCCTTTCCTCCATATTTGCATAATACTAAGCACTACCTTTAATTTTGCATAAGGCTAAGCACTGCCTTCATTTTTTCATGAGGCTAATCCCTGCCTCCATATTTGCATAAGGCTAAGCACTGCCTTCAATTCTGCATATGTCTAAGCACTGCCTTCAATTATGCATGAGGCTAAGCCCTGCCTCCATATTTGCATAAGGCTAAGCACTGCCTTTAATTCTTCATAAGGCTAAGCACTGCCTTCAATTCTGCATGAGGCTAAGCCCTGCCTCCATATTTTCATAAGGCTAAGCACTGCCTTCAATTTTGCATAAGGCTAAGCATTGCCTTCAATTCTGCATGAGGCTAAGCCCTACCTCCATATTTGCATAAGGCTAAGCACTACCTTCAATTCTGCATGAGTGCAATGACCCGGTCGGTCATTACGTAGAACTTGCATTATAATTACTGTTATTGCCTTTTTATAGATTGGTTATACAGTTTATGATGTATCAGTGTTGGTAGGCTTGGAATCTGAATGGTTGTAGTGAGAATTTAGTCACTTAGTCCTTAAGAATAGCCTAAAAGTGGGAGAAGTCAACTGAGAGTTGAATCATTGGTAAACAACCTCGAAATACAGATTTTATGGCTCGGATAGCTTCGTTAGGTGATTTAGGACTTAGGAGTGTGTTCGGAATAATTTTGTGATGTCCGGTGTAGAATTAAGCTTGAATTGGTGAAAGTTAGTTTTTAGTGATTTTGGTCGGCATTGGAAAATAGGCTATCGGGGTCGGACTGGAATTGCGGATGTTGGAACAGATTCGTAAGGTCATTTTGGATATGTCTGCAAAATTTCAGGTGAATCGGATGTGTTTTGGATAGTTTTGGCATTGTTGGTGGATTTTAGAAATCTTAAAGTTCTTAGGCTTGAATCCGACATGATTTTGGTGTTTTTGCATTTTTTTTTTGGTGTTCCGAGGGCCCGACTAAGTTTGAATGAGGTTATGGGATGTGTTGGTATGTTTGGTTGGGGTCCCAGGGGCCTCGGGGGTGTTTCGGGAGGTGAATGGACCAAGTTTGGGTGTAAGAAAGTGGCAGTTTTGCTGGTGTTTTCAGGTACTGGTTTTCTCCTATGCGATCGCGGGGAATAGTATACGATCGCATTGACTAGTTGTGAGGTAGCAGGTTTTGTTCTATGAAGTGAGGGAATGGGGAAGGTTGTGCGAACGCGTGGGACCTAGTGCGATCGCACAGGTGTGAGGCGCGTGGGCAGGCTGGGTGAACTAATGTTGTGCGAATGCAGGGCCTGGGCTGCGATCGCGTGGCGGAGCATGGTCAGTGCTATGCGATCGCGTTTCTCCTCACTCGAACGCACTGAGTAAGTCCCAAAAATCTGGGCAGTGTATTTAAATAGCCCATCAGCGACCATAACCCACTTTTCCACCATTTTTTAACGGGAAGAAGCTTTTGAGGCGATTTTTAAGAGAAGAAATCATTGTTCTTCGTTGAGGTAAGGATTTTGTACCGTAAAACTCGATTTTATGTGATTAAGGATCAAATTATCATCATTTAATTTATGAAAATCAGTAGAAAAAGATGGGATTAGGACTTTAGATTATGAGACCTTTTGGGGATGATTTGAGGGGTCAAACGAACTCCTATTTTAGAGTTCTTTATATGTACGGACTCATGAGATAATGAAGAATATTTTGGTATAAAATTTGTCGAGTTGAGATAGGGGGGCCCGGGGGTCGGGTTTTTGCTAATTTCGGGTTTTGTGCTAAAATTTTGTATTTTTCAATTGGAATTCATTCCCTTAGCATAATTTGATGAGAAAGATCTGATCTTTATAGATTTGGAGTACTCGGAAGTTGATTCGAGAAGCAAGCGGGTTGCAGAGTATCTTTTCGGGCTAGTTTGAGGTAAGTAATATCTTTAAATCCTGGCATGAGGGTATGAAACCCTGGACTTTACATCCTTTCACGGATTTGGAGCGACGCACACACTGGATGACGAGTGTGAGGCGTGCACGAATTGGAAATTTGGAAAATGTATCTTTTTAGACAACTATTGAGTTGCGAAACTGCTTTTAAAGCATATGGTTATTAGTATTACTATGTTTTGTGATACTTGGGTTGTAAGCCATGTTTGGGGCCTAGTGTCGATCTGTTTTAACCCCTTGAGGGCTATTTTACTGATATTCCTCCCTTTGAAACTATGATTTTACACTCAGTCTTTCTTGTGAAATTGTTGACACTCTTATTTGATAATATTACTATTTATTGAAATGAGATACTATTTTGGGTCTAGAACCCCATTTTATTTACGACCCGAATGGCATGCTGAGAGTGTCTGACTGAGTGACCGAGGGACAATATTGTGAGGATGTTATGATATGAGAGAGGACGAGGGCCTGGGAATGATTGATGCCATGATTTGGCTTATTTATAGCGCTTAAAGAAATTATTTTATACTCTGTTTGCTGATTATTATTGATTTTTGAAATATTATAATAGATCAAATGTGTAGTTATGTGATGGTTGTCTATCCTAGTTCCACGATAGGCACCATCACGACCTGTTAGGATTTGGGGTCGTGACAAGTTGGTATCAGAGCCCTAGGTTACATAGGACTCAACGATCATGAGCATGTTTAGTAGAGTCTTGCGGATCGGTACGGAGACGTCTTTACTTATCTTCGAGAGGCAACAGAACCCTTAGGAAAAATCTCATTTTCTTGAACTCTTTCGTGCCATTCTATTGGTTCTTGAAATCTAAACTACTATTGTTTCATTCTCTCACAGATGGTGAGTACACGCACTACCGATCAGGGTGACCAGACACCAGCCAGACCCACAAGGGGTTGAGGTCGTGGTGGAGTTAGGGGAACAGCCCGCAGAGCAGCTGGGACAGTACCACATGATACTCCTGTCATTCAGGATTAGGTTCCCACCGAGGGTGCTCTAGCGGGACAGGCTCAGGCACCGGCAGTGCCTATTGTTATTCCGGGTCTTCAAGAGACCCTGACTCAGATATTGACGGTGTGTACCAGTTTGGCTCAGACACTGGGGGTAGTCCCAGCCCAGCCGGTTGCCCCAGTTTAGGACTAAGTGGTTCCAACTATGCCCCAGCCTTCACAAATCCTTCTCTGCAATCGCAAACAACTATACGCGATCGCATAAGCAAATTCCCAGGGCCTCTAATTCTTCCCCTATGCGATCGCATACACTGCCACGCGATTGCACAGGCCAAATCCAAGCAGCCTCCAAATCCTTCTATGCGATCGTACACCCACTCACGCGATCGCATAGAGTAAATACTTGCTGCACTCACACCAGAAAACCAGCAACCCTCTCAAGGTAAAAATCAACACGTTGAGCATCCGAAACGCGCCCGGGGCCCCCGAGACCTCAACCAAAACTACCAACCAGACCCAATACCTCATTCGAACTTAGTCGAGCCTCGAAATCACATCAAACAACGCTGAAATCACTAATCGCAGCCCAATTCAAGCTTAATGAACTTAGAACTTTCAAACTTCCACATTCGATGCCGAAACCTATCAAATCACGTCCGATTGACCTCAAATTTTGCACACAAGTCATATTTGACATTACGGACCTGCTCTAACTTCCGGAATCACATTCCTACCTTGCTATCAAAATTTCCACTTCCGGTCGGATTTCTCAAAAACCTTCAAATTTCTATCTTTAGCCAAATGACCTACGGACATCCAAACTCACTTCCCATCGCGCTCCCAACTCCAGAATCACCATATGAAGCTATTATCAGACTCTTAATCCCAAAAAGACATCAACATCATTGAAATGCGCTTCAGGACAAACTTAGGAAATTTCTTCAAAAATGTTGACTTCCACAATATGCATCGAAACGCTCCTGAGTTATCCAAAACCCGATCCGGACATACGCCCTAGTCCTAAATCATCATATGAACCTGCAGGAACCTTCAAATCCTGATTCGGAGGTTGTTTACTCAAAATTCCAATCTTAGTTGATTCTTTCAACTTAAGGCTTCTAAAATGAGAATTTTCTTTCCAAATCAACTCTAAACTTCCCGAAATTCAATTTCGAACCCACCTACAAGTCATAATACCTGAAATGGAGCTGCTCACGACTTCAAACCGCTAAACGACGCGCTAGAGCTCAAAATGACCGGTCGAGTCGTTACGGCTAATCAACTCGTGGGTGTGATTTGTCGTGCCTCTTTGCCTCATACCTCTTCATAGATTCCGTCCAGCTATCGTGTATTCATTGCTCCACGTAGACTGCTGAGTCTTCAAGATTTATTACACGTGTGATGCTCTTTTTTATCAATACAATTATGATCCCTTTAGGGGATGATTTGAGGGGTCAAACGAACTCTGATTTTAGAGTTCTTTATATGTACGGACTCGTGAGATGATGAAGAACATTTTGGTATAAAATTGTTTGAGTTCTGAGATGCGGGCTTGGGGGTCGGGTTTTGGCTAATTTCGGGTTTTGTGCTAAAATTTGGTATGTTTCAATTGGAATTCATTCCCTTAGCATAATTTGATGAGAAAGATCTGATCTTTATAGATTTGGAGCCCTCGGAAGTTGATTCGAGAGGCAAGCAGGTTGCAGAGTAGCTTTTCGGGCTAGTTTGAGGTAAGTAATGTCTTTAAATCCTGTCCTGAGGGTATAAGACCCCGGACTTTACATCCTTTCACGGATTTGGAGTGGCACACACACTGGATGACGAGTGTAGGGAGTGCACGAATTGGAAATTTGGAAAATGTATCTTTTTAGGCAACTATTGAGTTGTGAAACCGCTTTTAAAGCATATGGTTACTAGTATTAATATGTTTTGTTATACTTGGGCTGTAAGACATGTTTGGGGCCTAGTGCCGATCTGTTTTAACCCCTTGAAGGCTATTTTACTGATATTCCTCACTTTGAAACTATGATTTTACACTCAGTCTTTCTAGTGAAATTGTTGACACTCTTATTTGATAATATTACTATTTCTTGAAATGAGATACTATTTTGGGTCGAGAACCCCGTTTTATTTATGGCCCGCATGGCATGGTAAGAGTGTCTGACTGAGTGAGGCCGAGGGCCAATATTGTGAGGATGTTATGATATGAGAGAGGTCGAGTGCCTAAGAGTGATTGATGCCATGATTTGGCTTGTTTATAGTGCTTGTGCTGTAGGAGCCCCTTCGGAGTCTGTACACACCCCTAGTAAGCGCAGGTACCTACTGAGTGCGAGTGATGAGTGATTGGGAGGCATGAGTGACAGTGAGGTTTCCCGCGGGGCTCATACTGAGTGATGGTGAGGTGCTGAGAGAAATTGTTATGAGTGATGATTATGGCCCAAGGGGCAGTTTTATGATGATATTTTACTGAGTTTTGACTATGATTCACTTCATTTTTCAAACTGATATTACTGAGAGTTTTACTGAGATATATTGAAAATATACTTGTTTCAAAAGGATTTTATGGAAACTAGTTTTTGAACTTATGTATACTGTATTGAGACTTGATGTTTTACTGTTTTGTGGATTTGTGTTTTTTGTGATGTGTGTTCATATACTTCAGACTGTGATTTATTTTCATTACTACTGAGTTGGCATACTCATCATTACTCCCTGCACCCCTATGTGCAGATCCAGGTACTGGATCAGAGCAGTAGTCGTCCGAGCTCATTGTCATCAGGGTTTGGGATTTCGAGGTAGCTGTCCAGCGTCCGTAGTTTCTCCACTTCCCTTCTTCATTTAGTACTTAGTATTTGATTCATAGAAATTATTATGACATTAGCAGAGTTAATTTGTTTCTTAGATGCTCGTGATCAATTGACTCCAGCTTGGGGGATTTGTTTAGACTGTTAGATTATTATTGCGGCGTAAAGACTTAAAGAAATTATTTTTTACTTTGTTTGCTGATTATTATTGATTTTTGAAATATTATAATAGATCAAATGTGTATTTATGTGATGGTTGGCTAGACTAGTTCCACGATAGGTGTCATCACGACCTGTTAGGATTTGGGGTCGTGACAATGAGGCTAAGCCCTGCCTCCATATTTGCATAAGGCTAAGCACTGCCTTCAATTCTACATAAGGCTAAGCACTACCTTCAATTCTGCATGAGGCTAAGCCCTGCCTCCATATTTGCATAAGACTAAGCATTGCCTTCAATTCTGCATAAAGCTAAGCACTGCCTTCAATTCTGCATGAGGCTAAGCCCTGCCTCCATATTTGCACAAAGTTAAACACTACCTTCAATTCTGCATAAGGCTAAGCACTGCCTTCGATTTTGCATGAGGCTAAGCCCCGCCTCCAAATTTTCATAAGGCTAAGCACTGCCTTCAATTTGCATAAGGACAAACATTTCCTTAACGTTGCACGAGACTAGGCGTTGTCTCTCTGGCATTACCTATTCTCTTCTTTCGGGCTAAGCTTTGCCCTCAAATTCATACAAGACTAAGCCTTGTCTTGTCGCCCCTAGCATCATGTCTTTGCATATCATGGGCTGAAATATCGCAAACTTGTCCAAATGCGTCATTGTTTAAAGGCATCATCCTCAGAGACGAAAGACACCATGTCATGGCCTGAGGATCTCTCACATTCTCATATCATTATCCAAAGGCGTCATGGTTCAGAGGCATCATTTTCATGGCCCGAGAACATCATCTCATGGCCTGCGAATCCCTCACTGAATAATTCATGGCCCGGGACATCATGGTCTAAAGACATCATCCTAACCGTCCGAAGACAATTCTCATGGTCCAAAGGGAATCTGCATCATGTTTAAATTTTTGCACAAATATATGCTCGTAGTATCTCTTTACTTGCAGGTGACCTGATAGGCAACCGTTATCCCAACAGGAGCAATCCTGCTCCAGTTCCTACAAATTATCTCAAACATGGTCATTCACCATAACCATTCTTCATCTATCCCGAAATCTCGTGACCGTCCTTGTGGTAACTTCATCAGTATACTCCGCCGATGAATTCAGAAC
Source organism: Nicotiana paniculata (assembly GCA_005239505.1). Lineage (NCBI taxonomy): Eukaryota > Viridiplantae > Streptophyta > Magnoliopsida > Solanales > Solanaceae > Nicotiana > Nicotiana paniculata. The sequence goes on along the minus strand of MDKI01248493.1, from coordinate 30,159 downwards.
TACACACGGCCTGATTCCTGTAAAGCCAGTGATATGTAGGCAGCTCAGAAACCAGAGTGTGGTCTAAATCTCTCAAACCATCTCGCTCGGTCAAAATTGGCCATCATATCTTTACCCGGCAACTCTTTCATCCTTCCTGAGTAAAGAGGGGAAGCTGTTGAAACACCCAATTTTTCCCTATAAAATTTTTTCAAAGTGCATATATACCTTCAAAACTATGCATTGGCATCAATTGATATTTTTCCATAATTTCTTCCTTTTCTAAGGATTTTTATTAATTTATCCCAGTATTTTTATTATATAAATAATCACTAATTACATCACAAATGACTTTATAACAATTTCATGGCTTAATATTTCTATTTATCTTTATATTAGGTTTAAAATATTGCACAAATAGCCACAATTATATTTTTTGGGTTACAGTTGCAATAACTTTACAATTATATTCCATGCATGCATTATTACATTATTTTACCAGAAAATAGCTCATTGTATTTTTAAAATATTGAGTAATTATTTTTAAAACATTTCTATGCATGAAAATTATTTTTATAATCTGTTAATTATTTTATAAATTGTTTGGGTATTTAACAAATAGCCCTATTTGATTCCTATAATTTTTCAGACCTAATCCCTCAAACATTATCCCAAACCCCTTTAAAAGACAGCCCAAATCCCCTTTAGGCCCAATCTGAAAACCCCGACCCATTACCATGTTTAATCGTGGTCGTTGATCTTTTAGATCAACGATCCACAAAACCCCTTTCCATAATTAATCCTAACCTAACCCCCTAACCCTTCTCGTTCTTTCCCTCCCCCCACCGTCATCATTTCCTTCATCTCTCAATCTAGCCCTAACCCTAAACGTCGTCACCGGCATAAACCTCCTTCCTATGGTGCTTCTATGTCTTCTCCGACTAGCCCTGGTCTTCTATACACCACGGCTCTTTGATTTCTTAGGTCCTCGAGAAGATCTCAAGGGAACCCCAATTGGTTCTAGTTTGAAACTTGCATGTCTCAGGCCATTTTTCGTTTGTGAGTACGAATTTCTTCTTGTTTTTACTACGGATTTATGGGTTCTTGACCTATTCTCTTCACCTCTGCCATTTTTTCTGAAAAGCCTAATTCGATACTGTTGATTCTTCTGAGATATTTATAGATCTGAGGTGATTCAAATGTTATTAAGTATTTTTCTTCAAAAAATCCCTTGTTTTAATTGATTATTTTGATTTTAATCTCTTCCTAAACTAGGGTTCGCCCTAAACTGTTTTTCAAAGACTTTTCTGACTTCAAAGTGCTTAATTAATTGTTCTTTCATCATTGTGACTGATTTTTGCAAGAATATTCAAAACCTAGTTGATTCTGTGTGATATACTAGTCTTCAATCTTTGCTTCGATACTTTGGGTGTTTCTGTGATGCCAGTCGTATTGGTTTACCCCATTTTTTTGACTTAAATGTTTTCCCTGTTAAAACCCAGTATTCTTGGGGATTTCTTCTGTAATTGACCTTTGATAGGGTTCGAACCGGTTTTCTTGTTAAACCCGGTAATTCTGTGAAGTTTTACTCATTTATTTTCTATTTATGGAACCTGAGTGATTCTTCTGGTAAAATCAGTATTCTTTTGAAGATTGTTACTAATTATTGCCTATTATTTTTCCCTGTTCAAATCTGTGTGAACAGATCTTATTTCTTTTCCCTATTTTGCAACTTTAATTTACTACACTTGTTCTAATTAGTTGTCCGTATGATTTTGGGATTTTTACTGATTCCCTATTTGGTATGATTTGGATTCCTTGCCTTAATTAGCTCCCTTGTTGTGATTGTTAATTGATTACCCCAAATTAAGGGGGTCTATTTCAAACTCCTTTAGGTGAATTGATTCTGTGATTATCCTTAATTGGTTGAATTCTAATTCCTTTACCTTATTTTGTTCTACTCTTAAAGTGCTATATATACACTCTTGTTTTATCTCTCAAATGACATGAACAATAGTTCAAAAAATACACACACACACACAAACTTTCTCTCATCTCTCTCTCTGCTACTTGTGCTCATTGCTTGTCTAGCCGGCTGAAAGCCAAGGCTAGACTGTGAAATTCTACCTACTTTACTTTCTGTTTTACTTCCTTAACTGGCATGTTCTTATTTCAACTCTGAAATTTAACCCTGTGTGCTCCATAGTTGTTAAATCCATTCTTATTTCTGCACTAGTTTAATTGGCTATGTATTTAATTCTCTTCCTGTTTACTGCTTTGCTCAATATGCTGGAGTCTTACCCTCTCTTGCTCAAATGTTTAGTCATCATGTCTAGGTCTCATTTGTCTTGTGTGATACTTGTCCAGCATGTTTACTTGAGTTCTTGTTTACTTCCCTTGACTAGTATGCTCATGTCAGTATCACAGACTCATAATGTATTTGGTTAATCCTAATTGGCATGACTGGCTCTATGTAGTAGACCCTTGTTTTCAACATGACCATTCTCATATTCTGTCTCTATGTTTTATTATCCATTACCACTTTAATTTCAAGCATGATCCCCTTGCTAATACTTCGAAGCAATAATTTTTATGTTTTGGTTTCCAATCAGTCCCTATTTGTTCTATGTATTGGCTGGTCAATGTGCTTCCCCTTTTACCCTGTTCATGTGTTTCTGACTTAAGCCTCTATGTTCCCAATCCCCTGATCCTTGATTATAAACTTGTTTGCCTTCACTTAGAAACAAGTAATAAATGGTTTTGAATATGGGCATTCTAAGTGTTATGACTGTGTGGTTGTTTGTTGAATCTTTCTTCTTCTCAGAATTGTTTCCAAAATTGTTTTACTCTTAACATTTTTAAGAACTGTTTCTATTCTTGAAAAACCTTTTCACTCCTGAAATTTTTACCTCTATACTATTTTTGCTAAGTTCTTCCAAATTATGTCAAGAACTCTCACTTCTACTCTTAGAACTTAAGTTCTGCCCCTCCAGTGTGTGTACTGCCTAGGAATCCATGAGATTCCTCCAAACTCTGGCACACTGGGGTTGGCCCTTCCACACTGCACATAACCACTTCTCTAATTAAAGGATCTTGGTGTGAGCATTGCCCGGGATCCCTAAGGTCCTTAGGGAACTTTGACACACCAGGACACCCTATTGGCTATGAGACTTTGGCATCCTGGACTGTTTTGAAGGCCTGATATTTCCAGGTTCACTTTGGTCCTATCTCAGGCTCCCTATAGCATATCTTATATCTATTATGTGATTCATTTATTTATGATCTGTAATAATAACCTTTGTAAACAAATATTAGGGAAATTAGTAAAAGGGAAGGGATTCTTATATAATTTTTGTGGGAAAATCGGGTAGAAATCATTCCCTTAGGATTATTATGACTATTACTTGCATTAGAAATCATGCTCTTAGGTTTATTTGCTTGCATTAGAATCCATGCTCTTAGGATTGTTTGGTATATTAAAAAACATGTTGTAGGTGCATTATGACAGTTGTTATGAAATTCTTCTTTCTAAATTTCTGCATACCCATGTCCACCTAGGAATTCTCTTACTAAGCTACTACTGTTACTGTATAAAGACGTTTATTCTCCTATGTGTATTAGAAATCATGCTTTAGGACTTCTATTGCATTCGCTTTAATACCACGCCTACATCATGTAAAATCAGCAACTATCATGTCTATAAGAGTGGTTAAAAGCAATCCCAACACCTAGATATCATGTTATGGAGATAAATATGTATAAAACCAGTTCTGTAATATTCAGCACCTAGACAACATGCCTATAGGACATAACAAACTCAACTTTCTCTTTAGAATCGCTTGTTAGTACTAAGACTTTGATAAAAATTAGATATCATGTTTATAGGACATCTCAGATTTACCCATGAGCAAGCATGTAGGGTAATTAACTCTAATAAAATTGGTAAAACTGTGCTTTGTTTAATTATTTGTGAACTGCCCAGATTTAGCAAGTCCTAAAATCAGGAGGCAAACTAATTAGGTCTCCACTGCCTCACTTTAATAGATATTGCATACAGTATGTTTTCATGCTCAAAATAGATATCATGTTTTAGGACTTTGAAATGTCCGAAATCCTGTTTTGAGACGTGATATTGTCTGCATACTTGAGGAGGTAAAAATGAGCCTTTAATTGTTCCTTATGTGAATGCCCTATTTGTTCTTGCTTGTCGCTTAGATTTTCTCCTTTTAAGCACTTTAGGAGAGTCTAGAACCACCTTAATTAGAGGTCTTAAACACCTCCAGGGCCATAAGAAAAGGGATGGTTAATGCACGCTTAGAGTTCGTTTAATTAAAACCGCTTATACAATCGCTAAAGGAGAGGGTTATCGGGTAGTAAAAGGATATGATTACCTGTGCGCTAATTCCACGTGTAACCCCTCTATTTGAGGAAGGATTACCGGGCATTGAACAGATGTGATCCTATAGGCTAATAACTTAGGACTTCCCTATCTTTATATATATGTGTGCTTAGACTGCTTACCTATTAAATTTCCTTTATCTTAATTACATATGTGTACTTAGACTGCTTATCTGTTAAATGACTAATTCACCAAGTAAGTTTGGTCGGGACCCACCATTGTGGACCTCGAGGGGTGTCTAACACCTTCCCCTCAGGGTAATTTCAAGCCCTTACCCAATCTCTGGTAATGTAAACTGGTTTCATGAGTTCCATTAGGTGGCGACTCTTCAATTTCCATACCCTTTTTCCTAAAAGGAAAGGAGTTGTCGAATGTCGAAACCCCAATTTCGCGAGAAAAAGGGGGGCTCGACAATCATACGGGTCCGCAAGAGTCTGCTAGACACTTTCTCATGACTTGTAGAACCTATGAACCTAGAGCTCTGGTACCAACTTGTCACGACCCCAAATCCACTAGTTGTGATGGCACCTAACCTAACCCGCTAGGTAAGCCAACTAATATCGATCCAATTCCAATAATATTAACAAGGCAATTAAACAAAAGTAAATGACTGAATTACATTCCCAAGGACTGATAGTACAAATCATGAGCTTGTAAGAATAGACTTTACAAAGATGATAGAAAGTAAATACATCTTTTGTTTGAAAAGTACAGAAACAGAGTTCTATGAATCTAAGGTTACCATGAACAAAAGGCAGCTACAATAGGAACGCAGTTACATATTCAATCCCAGCTCCTATCGATCACAACAACATCATCAGTCAACATCTGCACGCAAGGTGCAGAAGTATAGTATGAGTACAACCCCATGTACTCAGTAAGTAACAAAACTAACCTTAGGTTGAAGGTAGTGACCAACTAACACAAAGGTCGGGTCCAATACAACTATTTCGCAACAGTTAATGACGTCATAGTACAAGTAATAAAACAAGCATATCAGAAATAAAATTCTCAACTCGTTCACAATTCAAAAAAATAGGCATTATTTTCAAGTATCTCAGTGAAAACCCAAATCTTTTACCGAAATTTGCCAAAAATACGAGTAACTTTTAAAAACTGTGAATTTTCCCAAAAATCCTTTCAACAATAAGTAAGATGTTTCATTTTCAGATAGCATGAGGAAAATATATCTTTATGCCTACATGTCAAGATACAGGTAAGATCATAGATGTCACCAAACAGGGTAGCAAAAGGAAATGCATCTCTATACACGTATCTCAGGTACGCATGTCAAATGAAGTTCCTCTCAATGATAAACTCATGTACTCACACTCTCAGAATACTCAATCTCCTTATCTCGCATTCTCTCTTACCGTGCTCCATACTCAGCACATTCAATCATTCAGCACTGTACAATACTCGTTGCAGCGTGCAACCCGATCCACATATATATAACCATAAGGCTCGTTGCGGCGTACAACTCGATCCATATATAAAGAGACATAAGGCTTGTTGCGGCGTGCAACCTGATCCATATATATAAATACCCATAAGGATGGTTGCAGCGTACAACCCGATCCATATATAAATAGACATAAGGATTGTTACGACGTGCAACCCGATCAATATATAAATATCCATAAGGCTTGTTTCGGCGTGCAACCCGATCTATATACATATATATAATCAGTTGCGCTCACTGAGGGTGTGTAGACTCTGGAGGGGCTCCTTCAGCCCAAGCGCTATATCGTTGCGGAATGCAGCCCGATCCCATAAAATGTAACTAATATATCATGTTGTGGCATGCAGCCGGATCCCAAAATATCTCTCTTACTCGGGCTCTCACTCAGTCATCAATCTCTCCAGTCACACTTACGGGCTCACAATGTCATGAAACTAGCCCGACGACAATGATATGATGTACCAATAAATAACAACTGAGGCTGAGATATGATATGAATGCATGAATATGACTGAGTATGAAATATCAATAAAATCAGTAAGAAGACAGCAAGAAATGACTACTATGGGCCCTAACAATATCAGCATAATACTAAACATGATATCTAGCATGATTGACAGCTCAGTTACTTTATCACATGGTGAAAACACAATTATCAACAAAATAGGGTCACTATACAGTGCCATGGAGACAATGAAGCCACAATTCAGAGGGTGCACGCCCACACGCCTGTCACCTAGCATGCGCGTCACCTCAATACCAATCACACAATACTTAATTCTGGGTTTTATACCTTCAACACTAAGTTTAGAGGAGTTACTTACCTCTAACAAGCAAATTCCAGTACCAAGCAAGCCAAGCGATGCTCGAAGAATTCCATCTCACGCGTTCCAACCTCTGAATGGCTCAAAACTAACCAAAAACAACTCAAATACATCAAACGATGCTATAGAAACCAGTCCAAATCGAAAAAGGTAGAATCTTTAATCAAAAGCCCAAAATCAGCCAAAAAGCCCAACCCAGGATCGTACCTCGAAACCCGACAAAACTTACAAAGTCTGTCAAATCATTCAATTACGAGTCCAACCATACTAGTTTTACTCAAATCCGATTCCAAATCGATGTTCAAAACTCAAAATTTCATATTATGAAACTTTAGGCAACTCCCAATTTCCTCTTTAAAAATTCATCAACCAAAGTTAAAATCAAGATAGATTCACAAAATATAACCAAAACCAAGTAGAAAATACTTATCCAATTCATATGGTAAAAAGCATCTCAAAAATTGCCCAATTTCGGCTCCCCAACTCAAAATATGTTAAATGAACAAAACCCTCATTTTAATATTGTTCTGCCTTATTTCTTATGCCAAAAGATCTCGAAACTCACTTTAGATTCCTTCAATATATTTCTTGGGAAATTCTAGTCAAGTTAGACTCTTGAATCACTCCATTTGACCTTATATTGAAGGAGATATGTTGGTTTCAATATTTGAAAATAGTGAAGATTTTTAAATACGGATACAGTGGCAATTTCGTAATTAATCTGAAAAATCTGGCAACCCAATTCTTAGTAAAATGACCATAAAATCCTCATACGGTATCCAAATTCGACGATTCTTTTTGCTATGACTCCGTAATTACGATATGATCTAATGCTTCAATAAGAACAGAAATTGGACCTCATTCGCTTAATGTAGTACCATTTATGCTTGAAGAAACGACGAATATTTTTAGAAATATCCAATTGCAAATCCGGGCATACGTCCGAGTCCAAAATTACCATTTGGACCTAACGGAACCATCAAAACTCCAATCCGAGTTCAAATGCTAAAAAGTCCAACTTGGTCAACTTTTCCAACTTAAAGCTTCCAAATCAATTTCGTACAACCTGAAAATCAAAACCGACGATTCACATAAGTCATAGTATATCATATGGAGCTACTCATGCCCGTAAACTATCGAGCGAAGTGCAAATGCTCAAAATATCCGGTCGGGTCGTTACAGCTGTTGCCTATTTGCCACGTGTTTTATGTGTGGGAAAAACATATATGAGAGGTGACGAGAATCTATGTGTTGTCATTGGGTTAAAGCATGCGGGTGAAAGTAATTTCTTTATATTATATTGTTTCATTGACTATGTTTTTCATGTTTAGGTTAGAATGTTACTTCTTTTAATTATTCGTATCGTATTTATTGTTTATTACAAAGATGTTGAATATTTTGAAAGTTGAGTTTGATATCATAGCACCATAATTGAAGTGAAATTGTTTCTCATCTTTCTTTTTTTATTCGGATATGTATTGTTGTTTGGTGAGGAAGAGATAAAAGCAAAAAGGGTGTTGCCGTGCCTTATTTGTATTCATTGTCATATATTGAGAGATTTGAGAGTAAAAGCACGAAGGGTGATGCTGTACCGGTGAGTAAAAGCACGAAGGGTGATGTTGTACCGGTGAGTAAAAGCACGAAAGGTGATGACGTGCTATTATATTCATGATATTACATGGTGAGGACGAGAGTAAAAGCACAAAGGGTGATGTCGTACCATTCATATTCATTTCATTGCCTTGTTTGGATTCCGGTTTTGGTGATTTACTTGGTTACATTATTGTTTATTTCGGTGGATGTTATTTGGTGATTTCGTACTTGTAGTTTCTATGATATCTGCCCTTTTGCATGTCCCCTTCCCAGTTGATATTTTATCGTTCTTCTTGTTATTTTGCTGCTTTATATATACGTGTACTGTCACACCTCTTATAACATAAAATCCTTATATAATAGTCATTCACTATAAAAGTCAAGTTTTCCTCATAACCAATTTTTAAGTTATATTTTACCCCTCTATAACAACTTTTTACCTATTACAACAACATCCATATTTATAGCAAAATGTTCTTTGTAAAATTACCCCTCTATAACAGCCATATAGAATCTTTATGATTACTCTCTTTTCCATTAAATAAAGTTTCTATCTTGCATAAGATATAAGATTTGCACATGATATCTTTTTCATTTGGCAAATTCCAAAAAATATTTAGATAGATATTTAACTGTTAAGCTCTTAGATTGTCTTCAAGGGAAACTATTGGATACCTTTTTGCTGAAAATTTGGACATGAATCTTCGCCAATTCAAGCGTTATATCGCTGGTAAGAGAATAAAATTTACGAAACAAGCTACAATAACAAAGTTCTTCTATCAATCTTGAAAATTTTCATTTTTTAGGTACCTTTAAAATATCTGCCTTAGAGTTAAAATCTTATACTTTTAGTTAAGAATTTATTAATAATGTATTAGCTTTCTCAATATTTTGACTAGTGAAATATGCATATCATTTGAGATTTTAAATTTGAATAATTTTCATATTTTTTATATGTAGCAGTAAAAAAGAAAAAAATGATTAATTTTTGGATAATTTTTTATTTATAACAACCAAAAAATATGTCACGACCCAAAATTAGCCTATCGTGATGGCGTCTAACGTGGTACTACGAAATCCGATATTTACAAATTAAATCCAATAATCTTTAATAGAAAAATGGATCTTTTAAAGTAGTTTAAATAGTAAAAACTTCTCATAAACAGGATAGAAAATCCAAAATACAACGCGGAAATTCCCAACATCGGGGTGTCACTGAGTACATGAGCATCTAAATATCACAAGTTTGGAAAATATTATCCAACATTGTCTGAATCTAAAACAACATAAAAAACATGAATTGCACCCCAATTCTAGCCTATAGAAACTAAGGAAATTCCAACTTCTACGAACAATGCCGAAACCTATCAAATCACGTCTGATTGACCCCAAATTTTGCACACAAGTCACATTGACATTACGGACCTACTCCAACTTCCAGAATTAGAATCCAACCCTGATATCAAAAAGTCTACTCCCAATCAAACTTTCTAGAAATTCAACTTTCGCCATTTCAAGCCTAATTCCACTACAGACCTCCAAATCACAATCTGGACATGCTTCTAAGTCCAAAATACCTAACGGAGCTAACAGAACCATCAAAACTCCATTCCGGAGTCGTTTACACATAGGTCAATATCCGGTCAACCATTCTAACTTAAGCTTCAACCATGAGACTAAGTGTCTTATTTAAACCTCACTGGACCCGAACCAACTACCCTGGCAAATCGCATAGAAACTATGTCACGACCCAAACCGATGGACCGCGACGGATTCCCGAGTCCTACCTATCAAACACCCCTAAGCATGCGTCTAAGATATAAACCTGAATAACATCTGCTGAATTACGAGAATAATATACATGAAGGAAACCTGCCCAAAAAGGCCTATGTACATATACGTGCAACATACGTAGGGCGAACCGACAAGGCTGCTATAGACAACTATGAACCTCAAAACTGGAAGCCGGAAAGGCCACATACTATTCAACCAGACATACCGTCTACAGACCTCTAATAGAAATATAAATGTACAAAGACGGGAATGAACCACGTCATACCCATATATATACAAACATATCGTACCAAAATCAAAAGCAACTCCGGATCAAGTGGAGCACGCCAACTCTCGCTGATTAAGGTTCCGAAGAAGGGGGACCGTTAGCTTTCCTACCTGCACCTACGATCATGAAACGCAGGCCCCGTGAAATAGGGCGTCAGTACGAAAAATGTACTGAGTATGTAAGGCATGAAAATCAGTACGTAAAAGACATAGATGAAACATGGAAATTAGAAATCCATCTATAAATCTGAATATCTTTGTAAATTCTGAAACATTTATAATGTCATGCACGTGCATATAAATGTCGTGTCATACATAGGTATAGGTGTACATAATATCATCAAGCCTCTGAGGGCATCCTATCATATTGTCTCGACCACTGTGGGCAACATCATCAACATATACCAATTGATCAGGAGGTGGTGCGTATATAACATCGTAACCTTTTTCCCATGTATAAATGAATGAAATGCATAAAAAATATGTAATAATCTCAATATTCCTTCTGGATAAAAATTTTCAACTGCGTATTATTCTGAGACCCATGAACAGAAGATATAATAATTTTTCACATGGGGAATCAAGAACACAGAGATCCCTAGTATTTCTATGAATAGAGTCGTTTATGAAAACTATATGTTTGCTCGGTTCTTCTGTATAACTTGGATCATGCCAAAAATAAAGAAGGGATGGACTTAACATACCTGGAGTAGGGAAAACTCCGTATAATACTCTTGGAGAAGATTGCACGTACTCCTTTAGAACCGCAAAATTTTACGTTGCTATAATTCTAACAAATTCTCGTTGGAATTGTGTTGTTGCATGCTGGATTGAATTTAAAATCGCAAGAACTGGATTGAATTAGCTTCTGTTCCTGAAGTCTTCGAACTAGGAAAATGAAAATGTTTCTTGCTTTTGAATTAAGAACGTCTTTGGTTCTTTTGTCCCAGTGAAATGGGATAAGACTTGTAATAAGTCTTTACCTTATTAAATTCTAATAATTCTTAGATAGCCACCTATCATTATATGATTACTTAGTCATTTTCTAGGTTTGTGGCTTCTTGGCACATTTTTTTTTTGGGGGGGGGGGGGGGGGGAAGAATTAATTTTTTTATCTCATATTTTTAATAATTAACTAGGTAATGTCTCGTTACCTTGTAATTAACCCATTACCCGCATAATTAAGAATTATCTCAAATTACTTAAAGTTCTAATTATTTTTAATATGCTTTATACATCATACTACCGTGGTCATATGGTACCTTGCATGGTACTAGTCCATAATTATCGGGTATTATCACTCGACCCGTATTTTATCCCAATCGACCACCTTCAACGAAACTCGTTTTCTTTAATTTGTGTATCATTTATCCTTCATGACACTTATTTATAGCTTGTTATAAATAATGTAATTACTTTAACCTCAAAATAATCTAATCCTCGAGTCTATGTCAATTAACTGAAGATGAAATTTTAATGTATGAAAACGCGAGATGTAACAAACTATAAAGTACAAAATGAGCAGTAAATAGGGGAACGTGGCTACAACTCTCAAAACGACCGGCCGGGTTGTTACATCCTCCCCCTCTTAAACAAACGTTCGTCCTCGAACGGGTCTAAAAACTTACCTAGAATCTCAAATAGGAGTGGATATCTGCTCCGCATCTCCCCCTCGGTCTCCCAAGTAGCGTCCTCAACTAGCTGACCTCTCCACAGCACATTCATTGAAGCAATGTCCTTTGACCTCAACTTTCGTACCTGTCGATCCAAAATGGCCACCAGCTCCACATAATAAGTCAAATCACCATCCAACTGAACCGTGCTGAAAATCCAAAACATTAGACGGATCGGAGACATACTTCCAGAGCATAGAAACATGAATACTGGATGCATACTCGACAAACTAGGTGGCAAGGCAAGCTTGTAAGCCACCTCTCCGATCCTCTGAAGTACCTCAAATGGACCAATATACCGAGAGCTCAATTCCCTTATTTTCGAACCTCATAACACCCTTCATGGGAGAAACCTTGAGCAGAACCTTCTCCCCAATCATGTAAGCAAAATTATGGACCTTCATGTCGGCATAACTCTTCTGTCTAGACTGCGTCGTGCGAAGCTGCTCCTGAATCAATTTAACCTTGTCCAAAGCATCTTGAACCAAGTTAGCACCCAATAGACTAGCCTCACCCGGATCAAACCAAACCATCGGAGGTCTACTTCGTCTCCCATATAAAACCTCATATGGATCCATCTGAATGCTCGACTAGTAGCTGTTGTGATAGACAAACTCCGCCAGTGGAAGAAACTGATCCCATGAACCCCCAAAAACAATGACACAAGCGCGTAGCATGTCCTCCAATATTTGAATAGTGCGCTCGGACTGCCCGTCCATCTGAGGGTGAAATATTTTACTTAACTCCACCTAAGTACCCAACTCTCGCTGCACGGCTCTCCAAAACTACGATGTAAACTGTGTGCCCCTATCTGAAATGATGGACACTAGCACACCGTGAAGGCGAACAATCTCTCTGATGTAAATCTTAGCCAACCACTCTAAATAATAAGTAGTACCAACTGGAATGAAGTGCGCGGACTTGGTTAGCCGATCCATAATCACCCAAATAGCATCGAACTTCCTCGAAGTCCGTGGGAGCCCAACTAAATCCATGGTGATCTGCTCCCATTTCCACTCCGGAATCTCTAGCCTCTGAAGAGATCCACCCGGCCTCTGATGCTCATACTTTACCTGCTGACAGTGTAGGCACCAAGCTACAAACCCCGCTATATTTTTCTTCATTCTCCTCCACCAATAATGTTGCCTCAAGTCTTGATACATCTTCGCGGCACTCAGATGAATGGAATACCACGAACAGTGGGCCTCCTCAAGAATCAACTCATGTAGTTCGTCTACATTAGTCATACAAATCCGACCATGCATCCTCAATACCATATCATCCCCAATAGTAATATCTCTATCATAATTGTGATGAACTGTGTCCTTAAGGACAAGCAAATGGGGATCATCATACTGCGCTCTTTGAAGCGATCATATAAGGAAGACCGAGAAACCACACAAGCTAGAACTCGACTAGGCTCCGAAACATCTAATCTCATGAACTGGTTGGCCAAGGCCTGAACATCAACTGCAAGAGGAATCTCACCAACAGGAATGAATACAAGGCTACCCATACTCACTGCCTTTCTACTCAAGGCATCGGCCACCACATTGGCCTTCCCTGGATGATACAGAATAGTGATATAATAGTCCTTTAGCAACTCCAACCATCTCCGCTGCCTCAAATTTGGATCCTTCTATTTGAACAAGTGTTGGAGACTCCGATGATCTATAAACACCTCACAAGACACATCGTAGAGATAATGCCTCCAAATCTTCAATGCAGGAACGATGGCAGCTAACTCCAAATCATGGACAAGGTTTGTTCACATGAGGCTTCAGTTGACGCGAAGCATAAGCAATCACGCTATCTCCCTACGTCAAGACACATCCAATACCGATCCGAGAAGCATCGCAATACATTATATAAGAGCCTGAAGTTGAAGGTAAAACTAGAATTGGAGTTATGGTCAAGGCAGTCTTGAGCTTATGAAAGCTCTCCTCACACTCATCCAACCACCTGAAAATAGCATCCTTCTAGGTCAATTTGGTCAATGGCGATGCAATAGACAAGAAACCATCCACGAAGCGACGGTAATAACCGGCCAAGTTGAGAAATCTTCGAATATCCGTAGCTGAGGACGGTCTGGGCCAACTATGAATCACATCTATCTTATTGGGATCCACTTGAATCCCCTTGCTGGACACCACGTGCCCAAGAATGCCATTAAACAAAGCAAAAACTCACACTTGGAGAACTTGTCATAATGATTCTCCTCCTTCAACCTCTGCAACAGAATCCTCAAATGTTGGGCATGCTCCTCCTGGCTACGAGAGTACACCAGGATATCATCAATCAACACTATGACAAATGAGTTAAGATAAAGTTGAAATACACTATTCATCAGATGCATGAATGTTGCTAGGGCGTTGGTCAGCCCAAAAAACATCACGAGGAACTCATAATGACCATAACGGGTCATGAATGTTGTCTTTAGATTATTCAAATCATGAATCTTCAACTGGTGATACCCAAACCTCAAATCAATCTTAGAGAACACCCTCGCACTCTGAAGCTGGTCAAATAGATCATCAATGTGCGGCAAAGGATACTTGTTCTTGATTGTAACTTTGTTCAACTGCCTGTCATCAATGCACATCCGCATAGTACCATCCTTCTTCTTCACAAACAAAATCGGTGCACCCCAAGGCAACATAGTGTGCCTAATAAACCCCTTATCAAGAAGTTCCTGAAGTTGCTCTTTCAATTCCTTCAACTTAGTTGGTGCCATACGATAGTAGGAATAGAAATGGGCTGAGTGCCCGACACCAAGTCAATACCAAAGCCAATATCCCTGTCGAGCGTTATGCCCGGAAAGTCTACACGAAACACATCCAGAAAATCTCACACCACCGGAACAAAATCAATAGTAGTGGGGTATTAGCACCAACATCCCTCACAAAGGCAAAATAAGATAAGCAATCCTTCCCAACCATTCGCTGGGCCTTCAAATATGAAATTGCTATGTTGGGAACATAGTCTAGAGAACCTCTCCACTCAATAATTGGAAACCCCGGCATCGCCAAGTTCACGGTCTTAGCGTGACAATCCAGAACCACATGACATGGAGACAACCAATCCATGCCCAAAATCACGTCGAAGTTCAACATATTAGGCAATAAGAGATCAACTCTTGTCTCTAATCCCCCAATAGTCACTACACACAACCGATATACACAGTCCACAATGATGGTATCGCCCAATGGCATAGATACATGAACATGTGAAATTAAGGACTCACGGGGTATATCCAGATAATGAGCAAAATACGATGATACATACGAATAAGTGGAACCAGGATCAAATAATACAGAGGCATCCCTGTGGCATACTGAGACAATACATGTGATAAATACATCGAGAGCAATAGCATCTGCTCTAGCAGGGATAGAATAGAATCGGGTCTGGCCTCCACCTGATGGCCTCCCCCTCTAGGGAGACCCATAGCTTCCTGAGCCCAACCCCAGGCTAGTTGGGCGGGTGGTGAAGTAACGAGTGCTGAAGTTGTAGTCTGACTCCTCTGCGGAGTTGAACCTCCCATGAGGCGGGGACACTACCTCCTGATATGACCAAGATCCCCACACTCGTAGCAACCCTTATCTGACAATGGAGGTGGGGACTAAAGGGAGCCCCAACACCGGGATAACTGCTAGAAAGACCCGGCATAGACGAACCCTGAACCGATGGAGCACGAGGTGAACTCTGAGCTGGAAGGGCACTGAGAGATGACTGACCTTGATGAGAACTTTATGAACCATGGCCAGATGATGCACCACGGTGAACTGGATGAGCAGTCTGAGCATGCCTATAAGGACGAACACTGTCGTGGTGGAACTGATCTCCAGAAGGAACACCATTGTAACCACTCAATCTACGAGGCCTCTTGGCCTCCCTGCGAGACTGCAGCATGAACTTCTCCTAGAAGAGAACGGAGAACTCCTGCCAGGTAAGTGGTGCTGCATCAACCAACCTACGCCTCTCATAAGCCTCCCACCATATAAAGGCAGCCCTAGTGAACTGAAATAGTGAACGAGACCCCATTGGTCTCCAGAATAGCTGTTGTATGAAGAATCTATTGGCACTAGTCCAAGAAACTCTGGGCATCCTCCGACTCAACACCGCTAAATGATGGAGTCTGAAGCCTCCCAATCTCTCAAGTCTCCTCTGCTTATCATCGATCATAACGGGGACCACCGGGGCTTGATCAGCTGCAACCGGATGGGCGAGCAGTACCCCTAGTGTCTGAAGTCCCTACATCACCTACTTTGGAGTACAGGAAGCGGGGGTATGAGTACCTCCCCCATCTTGGGAAGTGGTTGGTGCGGTCTGGCCGACATCACCTGAGCAAGGCTAATGCAAACGGTCAACATCTAGGCCAATGACTCCTGAAGGCATGGAATCACGATGGGTATAGTTGGTGCCTGAGCTGACCCCACTGGCTCAGTCACATCTGGAACCTTCTCCTGAGCTGGAGCAACTAGTGGATCTGCAGGTGCTACTCTAGCTGTTGTACGAGTTGCACCTCTACCCCTAACGCGACCCCTACCGCCACCTCGACCTCTCGTGGCCCTAGCTGGTGGTACTGATGGTTGTCCATCCTGTCTGGTAGCACGCGTTCTCATCATCTGTGAGAGAATAGAATAATAGAAGTTTAGTTTTTGGAATCAACAAATCCGTACGACAAGAATGTGAAATTTCCTAATGGTTCGGCAGCCTCTCGAGATAAGTACAGACGTCTCCATACCGATCCGCAAATCTCTTCTAAACCTGCTCATGACTTGTTAGACCTATGTAACCTAGGATCTGGTACCAACTTGTCACAACCCAAAACTAGCATGTCATAATGGCGCTTAACGTGGTACTAGGCAAGCCGACATTTACGAATAACTCCAACAAATTTTAACAGAAAAATGGATTTTTTTAAAGCAATTTAAATCTAAAAAACTTCTCATAATCATAATAGAAAATCCAAAACATAAGGCTGAAATTCCCAACATCGGGGTGTCACTGAGTACATGAGCATCTAAATATCACAAGTCTGGATAATACTGTCTAACATAGTTCGAATCTAATACAATAAGCGGAAAAGATAGGGAAAGAGAAACAAGGTCTGCGAAGCTTCGAGCAACTACCTTGGAGTCTCCCAGAAGATCAACTGTACTATGATATCAACACCCATTGTGTCCGGACACACCTAGATCTGCACACGAAGTGTAGGGTGCAGTGTGAGTACAACCAACACAGTAAGTAACAAGACTAAATAATAACTGAAAGTAGTGACGAGCTTTACAATTATAGTTCAATATTAGTAATCTCAACATAGAAAAGTAGGCATGATTTCAAGTTTGACAATTTAAGTCCAATCAGATACTTCCTGACAAGTTTAAGTGAAATAGAGTGTGATACCTTTCAGAAATTTTCAAGACAATGATGCATGGCAACTAAGAGCAACAATAATGAAGTGAAATGCATCATTTTGGGGCTACAGTCACTCAGCCCTCCCATTCACTCGTCACTCGGCACTCGCACTCAGTAGGTACCTGCGCTCACTAGGAGTGTGTACAGACTCCGGAGGCGCTCCTTTAGTCCAAGCGCTATATCAACCCAATCATGGCATAAATCAATAAAACATGTTGCGGCGTGCAACCCGATCCCATATATATATATAGCCATAGGGTCGTTACAGCGTGCAACCCAATCCACACATATACAACCATAAGTCTTGTTGAGGCGTGCAACCCGATCCATATATATACTTATATTGCTAACAGTTCAGCACTCAGACCCCAACTCAGTCACCAACCTCTCCAGTCTCTCTGGCTCTCAGAGATCATGAAAATCAGCCCAAACAGAAATGATGTAATATATCAACAAGGAACAAAAGAGACTGAGATATGATATGCAAGTAAAATGGAGACTGAGTACAACAGCAATTTAGCAGGCAATTTAACATGTAACACGGCCTCTGAGGGCCCCTTCAGTACCAGCACATGGCCTAAGCATGATTTCTAACAGGACTTGCATCTCAATTTCTATATCACGTGAAGAATTTACAGATATCAACAGATTAATCATCTATACGGTTCCATAGAATGTACCAAGTCCCAACTCCTACGGTAGACGCCCACAGGCCCGTCACCTAACATGTGCGGCATCTCAAAACCAATCACATGACACAAAATCTGGGGTTTCATACCCTCAAAACCAAATTTAGAACTGTTACTTACCTCAATCCGAGCAAATCTCTACTCCAACCCACCCTTGCCTCGCGAAACGGCCTCTGAATTCCTCGAATCTAACCATACACAATGTGATATAATTAATACGGGCTAAAGGAATCAACTTCATAAGAAAATACTAAGCTTTAAATCAAAAGTTAAAAAGTTAACTCAAAGCCCCCCCCCCCCCCCCCCCCCCCCCGGCCCACATCTCGAAATCGGTTAGAAGTCATAAAATTTGAACACTTATTTGACCACGAGGCCACCCATACCAAAACTACTCAAATCTGATACCAAAATCTCAAACAAACCTCAAGATTTAGCCTAAGAACTTGATGGTAGGCTATAATATCGGGTTTTAATCGCTTATTGCATTGTAATTTACTGTATTCTTATTGTGTTTGAGCTTTAATCGCTAGTGTTCTTGCACTAATTGTGTGTTTTATGCCTTGTAAGAATGATTCCGAGTTATGTAGATATTGTGGAACTAATTTGAGTTATTTGGAGCTTTGAAGTCTAAGTAAAAGACCAAAGGAATAAGCCAGGATCGTGTTCGGGGGTCGAGGATCGTTGTTGGACATTAAAATTCAAGGAAGAATCAACTGCTGAAAAAATACACTAGCGCGACGCACTGTGTGACGCAGCAGTGTAAATTTATGTTAGAAATTGGAAAAGTTCAAAGGCTACCCATGTGCGCGAGCGCGCACTGGCGTGCAAGTAAGACAGTGTTCTGGCCAAAGTGCATGGCCATATGCGCGAGCACACTCCCAGGTGCGTGGACGTGCACGTCCTATTCAGGAAAGATTCCTATTTCGCGAAGGAGAAGGTGTGTTCGTGGTATATATACATGGAAAATCGTATTTTTTGGACTTTTTGGACATACTTTAGACCTAAGGAGGCTAAGGAGAAGTGGGAGAAGCAAGAGTACAAGGATTTCATCCTTCAATCCTCACTTAAGACAAGAGTTTGGATTGTTTTATGTTTTCCTTTAACTTAACTTATTGATGATGAATTACATCATATATATGGAGTAGTTCTCTTTAGGGATTTATGGATTTGGTGTATTGATATTTGTTTGTGGATATTAACTCTAGTTTTTATGTATTGAATCATTTTTGGGTGTTTTATTATTACATCTGTATTCACTAGTTCATGTAATCGAGAGAAGCATAGCTTGTGGTGTTTTTGCATTATCTTGTTGGTTAAATTCATTGATTCTTATTAGTAATCAAAAGAGGCTGGTTGAATTATTTTTTAGACCTAGTAAGGAGGATATCGAAAGAGATTCTCCTAAAGACCAATCCACTACGAATTCTTGCATATCTTCACAGAGCATAAATTGGTTCATATTGTGAGATTAAGACTTAATCGAGAGAGGAGTTTCTACTGAATATTTGAACTAATAATTGAGTGAATTCGAGAGACTCACTTGAACCTTAGAAGTGAGTTAGCTAGAGTTAAATCCCAGAAAAGTATCTTGCAACTATCCAATCAACGCCTATTTTCTCCCATTTATATCTTCTTTGCTTACTCTTGTTGCGATTGTCATTAGCCAATAGTACAGACTCTTAGTTAAATTTTAGTTTAAATTCACAAAAATCACAACTGTTGATCATCTTAGATAGAAACCAAGCTACAAACTACTAAAATACTATTTAAATTCAATCCATGTGGATACGATATTATATTATATTGTATTCAATAGTGTTTGAAATAGTTTGTACTGCTAATTCAGGAATTTTTCTTTTTTTTCTTTTTCTCTTATTACGTTTGGTGTTTCTTGACTGTGCGCAAGCTACAGGTTAGATTGGTGCATGACTTGATCCTCTGGGAAGGAAGTGCTACCTTACGAACCAGAAATTGAGAAACAACTACGACAGCTAAGGAAGGAAATAAATCTCCCCGAGAATAGAGAGAAGGTTGGACAATCCTCAACCAAAGAAATTATGGCGGGAGATGATGATAATGTTGATTTTGTTGCAAGAGAGGCATCCCAGCAAAGAGAAAAGGATACAAGGGACGTTGAGGAAATAGCTCTTCGAAATGAACACTTGTCTCTGAGGGGGTTAGGGCACGGAGAATTACTCAAAATCAACCCGTGGGTGCAGAACAATTCGGAAACATAGCTCCCAGTGCTGGGAGACCACTTGGCGATTATGCTAGACCGGTCTAAAACCAAGGCTTATCAAGTGTGAGACCACCTCCACTTGCAGCTAACAATTTTGAGTTAAACCAAGGGTTGCTTCAAACTCTTCAAAACATTTGTGTCTTCAGAGGAAAAATGAACGAAGATACAAACAATTATCTGATGGACTTCGAGGAGATTATGAACATATTTCAATACAATGGGGTGTCACAAGATGCAGTATACTTAAGGGTATTCACCTTCACTCTCAAAGACGATGCAAAGCACTGGCTTCAAAGCTTGCCTCATGGATCGATTAGAACATGGGATGAGATGACCAGAAAATTTCTTGACAAATATTTCTCATCAGTTAAGACGGGCATGTTTAGAAGGGAAATCCATATCTTCTGTCAGAATAAGACTGAAACTGTGTTTGAAGCTTGGGAGAGGTTTAAGGAGATAGTACGAAAGTGTCAACATAACGGAATTGAACTCTGGAAGCAACTCCAAGATTTTTTGGAAGGATTGACAACAACCTCACACAGAACATTAAGCAACGCAGTTGTAGGCCCGTTGATGAAAACTACTCCAAAAGAGGATAGTCACAAATCTATATGAGTTGTCTGAGGATGCAAATCAGTGGCCCTCTGAAATTGCTGAAAGAAGAAGATCAATTGGTGTTCACCAAGTTGACTCTAATACATAGGTGCAGGTACAACTTGATGTCATGGCCAAAGAAATAAGGAAGCTGACCTTAGCCTCGATCCACAGTGAGCCCCATGCAGCATGTGATATATGTAGAAGAGGGAACCCTACTCATGAGTGTCGTCAGTCCTCAATCGAGGAAGTTAATGATGTTGGTAATTATAACTTCAATGAAATGGGTCAGAAGCACCCCATTTTTTCATGGAGTTCACTTGGGGGTACTACAAATGCATGGCAACAAAACAATCCCAGATTTCAAGGACAAGGAGCTCCTGGTTTGTGAATCAGCCGAGGCCGCAGTTCCAGCCTCAACATTCCACTCATCCTGACTAGAATATCTAATTAATTCCTTCATTGTCAAGACGGATGAGAGGTAAGATTCTCATGGGGCAGCTATCAAATAACTTGGCACTGGTTTGTGCAACTTGGAGAAGTAAGTGGGAAAATTGCAACTATACTGTTTTAGAGAATCCCATGTACTCTACCAGCTGATACTGAGAGGAATCCAAAAAAACGATAAATGATGTGACCTTGAGAAGCGGGAAAGTTTGAAAGATCCCATTCCAGTCCAAAAAGAGAGTGTACCTGGAAAAAAATTTGGGGAGCAGCTGAAAAATGAAGTTGATAAGAAGAAGAAAAGCAAGAAGGGAGTTGAGAAAAAGAAGGAGGAAACATCAAGAAGGGAGGAATCTAATGAGAGCGAGCATATGCCTTCTCTAACCTTTCCCCAAAAGTTATATAGAGAAAAGTTGGACAAGCAGTTTGAGAAATTTCTAGAGATGCTGAGACATGTTAATGTAAAATTGCCATTCACAGAAGAGCTCTCACAAATGCCAGCTTATGCCAAATTCT
The DNA here is from genome assembly GCA_005239505.1 of Nicotiana paniculata. NCBI lineage: Eukaryota > Viridiplantae > Streptophyta > Magnoliopsida > Solanales > Solanaceae > Nicotiana > Nicotiana paniculata. The sequence goes on along the minus strand of MDKI01248493.1, from coordinate 8,265 downwards.
TGAAAGAGATTCTTACAAAGAAGAGGAAGATAGAAGAGACCTCAATTGTCAAGCTCACAAAGAATTGCAAATCAATCTTGCAAAACAAACTCCCACAAAAGTGTGGAGATCCAGGGAGTTTTCTATACCTTTCGTGTTAGGCACTCTTAATTTTGATAAATCTTTATGTGATTCTGGTGCCTCAATTAATTTAATGCCTTTGTCTATTTACAGGAAGATGGATAATGAGATTGGAGATATAAGGTCCGCACCAATATCCTTTCAACTGGCCGACCAAACAACTTTGATACTTGAGGGGATAGTTGAAGATGTTTTAGTTCGGGTAGATAAGTTCGTATTTCTAGTAGATTTCATAGTGGTGAAGATGGAGGAGAACAAAGAGGTCGCTTATCTTAGGAAGACCATTCTTAGCAACGGGCAGAGAAATATTAGACATACATGATAGGCAGATAATGCTTAGAGTGGGTGATGAGACTGTAATGTTCAAGATGAATGTAGAGACAGGGGTGAAAAAGGAGAAGCCAACTGCAAGCGTAGAGTGAAAAGTGAAGAGTTCGAAAGAGAAGGTCCTACTAATTGAGAAATATAAGTGTGGAGTGTACCCCCAAGAAAGTTGAGAAGAAGCTATTTGCGTGGATGTGTGCATTAGTTCGGGTGCGAAGAATGGAACCCGACTCCGACTCAAACCCCGACTAGAGATTCAGGGAAGTTTCCTCTACCTTATGCTTTGTAATTTCTTGTCATGGGGACATTCCACAACTTAAAGTGTGGGGTGGGGGATATAATTGTATGTATGTTGTATGTATATTAAGTCTAGTTTCTTTTGGTTAGTTTTAGTAGTTTGATAGAGAAAAATTGGAAAACCATAAAAAATTTAAAATTTTTGATTTTTCCCGGCGATGGATGTCATTCGATAGGATTAAAGTTGAAAGAAAAAGACAAAAAGATTTTATTTGGTGAGGTAGTGTATTAATTTTTTCTTGGTTTTTCTTTGTGTCGCGGTTCTTTTTCAAGGGTTTTGTTTGAACCGGGTGTAGTCGATTTTATTTTTAGAAGTAGGAACCCTTATGTTATGGTTTAAATTGAAAACCACTTTATTATGCCTTGAGAATAGTGAGTAATTTAGTTGGGATGCTTAGGATCAGTTTTTGACTCTTGCATAAGTACCTTAAATTGTATAATCTTAACTTTGCTTCACTGCTTTGGCTAGAGTGTCTTGATGATCCAATTTTGACTGAGTTATGTGTCATTTGTGTGTGAGGTTTTGGTGTGTTATATGCAGTGCATTTGATGTCTGGAACTTGCCATGTTGTTTGCAAAGCGAAATAGTAGTTTTATTCAGTCTTGAAGTAGTATAGGCATTTTTTTATTGAGCCAGTTATATGTTTTTACCCACCTAATTATTGTGTATCTTAGTTAACCCCATTGAGCATGTAATCTTGTTCTTTGGCAACACATTACAAGCCTTACCCATTTGTTTAAATTGACCAACTATTTGAACCAATGACCTCTCGTGAGCACTTAAAATTATTATTAACTTTGTAAAAGTTGAAGTGTGGGGTGGTTCGTTTAGCTTACGAGTGGAACTATTGAAATAAGGAAGAAGGTGCATTGTTTTGAAAAAGTAAGAGCTACTTAAATTAAAAAAGAAAAAATATATAGTTGTATTGTTGTGAAAATTATTCATTGATAAGTGATAACTCTTGATATAATTGTGCTTAAAGAAGTATGGAGTTAATATATATGGATGTGAAGATGGAGTCTTGGTTTGACATAAGTGTGGGATTTTGAATGAAATGTTTGAATTAAAGTGCTTGTAGTCACTCATATATCTAAATGTATCATACCCATCCCGCAGCCTACATTACAACCAATTAAGGTCCTACTTTATCCTTGACTGAATGAGCTCAGTTAGTAGAGTGGTACACTACGGGCAAGCCTACTATTCATCTTTTATGGCATATGAATGTTGTTTTGAGAGTGAGCGAATTCTTTCTATTTGAAGTTCCTAGTTGTTCTTAAAATATATTGTGTTTGGAACTACTTTCTATTTTGTGTGAGGGCACTGGATTCACGAAGGAAAGCTAATGCTTGACCTCTATGTTGAAGTAAGTGAGCGAGTTATAAATAATGTGTGGTGCTTTTGAGTCAAATCTTGAGGCGAGGATGTTACGTGAGAGTGCTTAGTCTATTTTAAATATTATTGGTATGATGAGTTATGAGAATTGTTTAAAAAGGTCGTGTCTTTATAAAGTGTAGTTTCATTTCTCCATTTTCCCCAATTTTCAACCCCAATTCACAAATTTAATGATGAAATCAAAGGCATAATCATGGAAATTAACCAAAACTAGGTAAGAATCACTTACCCCAAACACCTACATCAAAATATCTCCAAAAATCACCTTCCACCGAGTTCCCAAATAAATTTTGTGTTATGAACTCAAACCCTCATTTTTTGGACTTTTAAATCAGCCCAGATGCGCCTCCTTCGCAAACGGGGAAAGAGCATCACGTTCGCGAAGCACAAAACTCGTCTGCCCAGAAAACTCTTTCGCGAACGTGAATGAACCCTCGCGAACGCGATGCCTTACAGAGCTTGGACTACGCGAACGCGTCCCCATGACCGCGAACGCGAAGCCTTAAGGCCTGATGCCCAGACTGCCTCACCTTCTACGCGAACGCGAGCTCCGTCACGCGATCGCGATGCACACTTACCCCCAACTTTCGCGAACACGCTGCTCTCTTTGCGAACGCGAAGGACAACTCCCCATCTGCCTCCAGATACTCTTCGGGAACGCGAGACCTCTCTCGTGAACGCATATAAGGAAACCAGCAATACCAAACCAGCAGTCTTCACCTAATATACCAAATCCAAAATTGATTCGTAGACTATCCGAAACTCACCCGAGACCCCCGAAACCTCAATCAAACATACCACCAAGTTCCAAAACATCATATTGACTTAGTCGAGCCCTCAAATCACCTCAAACAACATCAAAAATACGAATCGCATCCCAATTCAAGCCTATAGAAACTAAGGAAATTCTAATTTCTACGAATGACGCTGAAACCTATCAAATCATGTCCGATTGATCCTAAATTTTGCACACAAGTCACATTTGACATTACGGACCTACTCCAACTTCCGGAATCGGAATCCGACCCTGATATCAAAAAATCTACTCCCGGTCAAACTTTCTAAAATTCCAACTTTCGCCATTTCAAGCCTAATTCCACTATAGACCTTCAAATCACAATCCAGACACGCTCCTAAGTCCAAAATCACTCAATGGAGCTAACAGAACCATCAAAACTCCATTACGGAGTCGTTTGCACATAGGTCAACATCCGATCAACTATTCCAACTTAAGCTTTCAACCATGAGACTAAGTGTCTCTATTCATTCCAAAACCTCACCGGATTCGAACCCATTACCCCGGCAAATCGCATAGTAGTTATAAAGTACAAAATGAGCATTAAATGTGTAACAGGGCTACAACTCTCAAAACAACCGACTGGGTCGTTACAAAATATTTAAACTCCAAATGTTGTTATAGGTGTATAACAACCATTCGATATAAAAGTCAAAAAATATCGGAACAAACGAGGTTATTATAGAGAGAGTTGACTCTGTACATGATTTTTATATAGGTGTCTTGTCATAGCCTCGTCACTACCTCGTCAAGGTTAGGCTCGACACTTACGGAGTACATTGGGTCGGTTGTACTCATACTACACTTTTGCACTTCTTGTGCAGATATTGGTATCGGTCCCACCGGTGCTTAGAGGTACGTCAGCTCGGATCACTTTCACTACGGAGACTCGAGGTAGATTACTGGCGTTCACAGACCTTGAAGTCCCCTTTCATTTCATATCTTTATTGTTTATCTCTTTCGAACAGCTGTATTATTTCAAACTATACCTATAGACTTCTAGTTGCTCATGTACTTGTGACTCCGGATTTCTTGGAGTAGTTAATATCACGTTGCTTATATTCACACTGTGTTTACTTCAAACTTTATTTCTCGTTTAATGTCATTATCTTGAATTAATCGTTAAAAATTTGTTAATTTCTTATTTAACGTCGGATTGCCTAGCAAGTGAATATTAGGCGTCATCATGGTCCCGAGGTTGGGAACTTCGGATCGTGACATATGGTTGTTTGGATAATATTTGGGCGAAGTTACAAAAAATGAATATTTGAAACTGAAGTTGAAAAAAAATAACTGGAAGTGCAAATTATGTTTAGATTATGAGTTTTATATTTCTTAAATTAACTTTTCAACCTCAAATTTTCTATTTCAAGTTGAGGTTGAAATGAACAAAATTGTAACACAAACACCAAGTTGCAAAATTAATAAATCATTGATAAGATGTTAAAATTTGAGAGTATATGTCATAAGAGAAAAATATGTGCTTAGCATTTATACTTTGATATTTTTTTATAACAAGATTAGGTCACTTATTATTAAATAATAGGGTATATTAATTGCGATTAGTAACTTGAAAAGTAATGTATGCACGCACTTCAATGTAGGTAGGTTAATTTTTTAAATAAAACTTTAACATATAACATTCATTATTTCTACTATTAATTATTGCATTGCCGCAGTTACTTTTCAAGTGTTGATATGAATATATTGAAGTGCAAATTTATATTAGCAAAAAAAAAAAAAAGTGCAAATTTATTGTATGTTCAACTGTCATTTTCATTCACCATACGACATAAATATTTTATTTTAGGAAAATACATTTCAACATTTATCCATTTTCGTCTATCAATATGTACATTTATAACTTTGTTTCCAAATTATATACTTATGCATTGTAAACTTTTATTTTAGACCTGTGTATGTATGGCATGTTCGCAAATGATGAAAAGGATATACATAAGACAAGAAAAGAAAGTGGAGAAAATTGAACTCGTATTCACTGGTCCAATGTTTCTTCATCCTTTATTTTTCAACTGCAAGAACATTTAAATTATGTTATTTATCTAGAAACAACCCAATATTGACCTTTTCCCATTTAGGATAAATTTCATAAAAGTTAAGCTCTTTTATCTTTTAGCTTTTTGAGTCAACGGCTAGGTTTCAAGGTATTATTATTGTTTACCCTAAAATTTAGATAACAATTAAACTTATATTGTGGTTTTAAGGATATGTGATTTCACTCAACACCAATTGATAAATATGAAGATAAATGATAGGATTAAATTATAAGTAAAGCAAACCAGTTGTTCAGGCAGAATTCAGTCCTCGAGTCGAAGTACTTTCGAACTGATAGGTGCAAGAACAGTTAGAAAATAGAACAAGCTGATGAACAATAATGTAAGCAAGCAAGAAAGAATAATATTATTTTGATCTCCGTGAATAATGATGATTACAAATAATTAGAACTCCCCTTAATATAGTAGAGGAATTCTACTTATGGTACAACTTTAATTACGGAAGGGAATCCCATGATTAGCTAATTAACCGTTTCTGATTTGATTCGTTCCGAGATTCGCGCCATGATCTTCGACCAATCACGGATATCTCGCCTTTTCGTTATTGTGCTATCTCCGATCTTTCTCGGTGTCTGTCTCATTTGGCTCCGATTGCTACTAGCCTCGATCATGACAGGTACCTCGATTCCGCAATTGGTATCTTACCCTCGTGTCTTGGTCTGTTCCGTTATGAAGTTATCCTCCGATGCAAATTACCAATATCGATCAAACAGTAAAATCGGGTAGGCCCGGTTTTAACCGTATACAGATAGTCCCCTCGTTTCTTAGAATGTAATGATAAGAAACAAATTGAGCCTTCGATTTTTTTCCTCGACCTGTCGTGACATCATCCTCATGACATAAGCGGTAGAAGTGACCGAAACGTCCTATCGGTAACAGCTTCCCAAATCATTAATGTGCGTCAGTTGGTGGTCGGCCACTAGGACTTTTAAACGTCACCGTGAATCTCATAAATAGGTCTTCTCTTCATTGATTTAAGCTTTACTTTCACTTTCTTATAATCTCCAAAGTTTTTACCCCTCCTAAGTTCTTTCCTTCTACAGACCTTCAAGCTTTGCTGTTAATCTTTTTTCTAACATCAAGTTTTATCTTTTTCTTTCTTCTTCAAGCTTAAGCGAAAATGGAAAAAACATCCAAAACAGTTCCCCAAAAGGAAAAAAATTCTTCTTCACCAGCTGATCACGCACAATTATGTCTTATAAAAGACAAAGCGGTCGTTGCAAATATAATCCGATTTACAATCCGGAGTCGAATCCTCAGGGAACTAACCTATCTATTACAACTTGTGGTGATGCTAATATAATCTCAAACAATTTCCGGATGCAAGATTTTTATCAATAAATATTGGATTTTGTTTAACTAAGTTAAAACAATATTGAAACTAACAATATTCTAGATTAAAGATAATTCAATGGTAAAAAGATCTAGGTTATTGATTTCCCCAATTGCCGGATTAAGTCTTAACGCTTTTGCTATAATCTCGCTGTCATGAGGATTATGAGTTGTGGGCTACAGCAATTATCTCTCGATCAACTACGATAATTTACTAGAGCATTCTCTCGAACTACTCTAGCTGATAGTTTATACTGCTCAAAATTATATCCCGCCAAAGTTTCGTTATCTCTAACCCCACTTTTAAATTCAAGTAATGAATCTCGTCAATTACCCAAAAGTGGTGTTTTTCAACAACAATCTAACCTAGTATTCTTTCTCAAGCAACACAAGGCAATTAGACACGATTAATCAAGGTCCCAGTCAATTAATCTCCATACAAAACGTAGTTGAACAATCATAGAATAACCCCGGCTCGATTATAAAAAAATTGAATCAAAACTTCATCTAACAATTGGTTCCATCAACCCTAGACGGATTGTTTAGCTACTCGAGCTAAAATACAAAGAAAGCATAGAATAATTCATCATTTCCAAAACAATGACAAAAGATAGAGAACAGAAAAAACGATAATTGTAGCCTGGTCTTCTCACACTTGTTCTCCTCCTCAAAGGTGATCTAAAACAAGTTTAAAACCTAGATATCCTTTCTTTTGGGCGAACTGGACCTTTAATAGGTTAAGTGGAATTGTCCCCAAGCTTTCACTTTTACCCCCTGAATAAACGCGTGTTGGACAGGAACTAGCGCGGCCGTGCTCGTGGGTGCGCTACTGGCCGCGCTAAATGCGATGCGTACTGTCTCTAAGTGCTGGGCTAGCGCGGCTGTGTTAATGGATGTGCTATGGCCACGCTAATGGCACTTCAATCTGCGTGCTGCATCTGGACTAGTGTGGCTGCACTATTGGACCCGCTAATGGTGTATCTTTCTGCCTTCTCTTTTCCTCTTCATTTTTTCACACGCTCTTAACTCCGAGGGGTATTTCTTGCTTTAATTTAGCTCCAAACACCATCCTAGGTCCTCATAAGCATGACTTTCTCCTACAAAACATAAAATTCCCAATTAGAGCCATTTTAACGTCATTTAACCTTCCTAGGACAGTGAAGCATAATAGAGTTGGAGTATAAATAGATGCTAAACTACATGAATTTATCCTATTATCAACACCTCACACTTAAATCACTGCTCGTCCTCGAGCAACCCACCATTCTCTAAAAGTTCCTTTCACTAAGCATTTTCCCTAACTTGTCACACCAAGAACATATCACAAGAGTTGTGCCTAGTAGTGTTAACATCTATGCCTCAAGAGTCGACTCTCACGTGCCGTGAAATATTCTTACTTCCTCAATTTACTCTATACAGAGGTCAAAACTTACCTTTCCGTCATGAATCAAGTGCCCTCACATCACACAAGAAAGTAGTTCCACAAGTAATAACATTAAGAACAATTAGGAACTCAGATAGACAGAATTCACTCACTCTCAGAAAGAACATTCATATGCCACAAAGATGCACCACAGGCTTGACTGTAGTGTACTACTCTACTAATCTAACCCATTTAGTCTAAGATCAATTAGGACTTCATTTGGTTGTAATGTAGGCTAAGGGACGGGTAGGATATATTTGGATATAGTGACTAACCTCCCTAAGCACTTTTAATACAACTACTTTCGCATTCAATACCATACTTATGTCAGGACAGACATTCCACCGCACTTGTCTTTATACTACCCCAAACTCCTTTCGGTGCAATTGTATCAAGTCACCACTTATCAAAGACTATATTTATTTATTGTCTTTACTCTTCTTCTTTTTTTCAAGTGGCGCTTATTCTTATTTCCAACACAGTGCACCTTTCTTTTTATTTC
>MDKI01265898.1:0-66217 GCA_005239505.1 Nicotiana paniculata | reverse complement strand
TAATAATAATAATAATAATAATAATAATAATAATAATAATAATAATAATAATAACAATAATAAGAATAAGAATAAGAATAAGAATAAGAATAAGAATAATAATAATAATAATAATAATAGTAATAATAATAATAATAATAATAATCCCATATTTCACTCGTTGCGGCATGCAACCCGATCCATAAGCAAAATCAATAAATGTAATCAATCCAACAACTCAATTCATAAGAATTTCGACGATTAAAGTGATGTTTTGTACTTCAATGACACACAAGAGGGGGGTGATTGTATGGTGTCCAATTTTCACGTACACGGATTATAGAAGGGCCTGGTTCTTCTATGTGTTCCTTATACAACCGTTGCAAAAATAATAAATGCGGAAAGTAAAGAACACAAGTATTTTTACGTGGAAAACACCCGGATCAAAACGTGAAAAAACCACGACCTATCCAGTAGGATTTTCCCCAACTTTACTAAATCACTAAGCCAAAACAGCATTTATAAAAACTCTTTATAAACCTAAGGATTACCTCTAATCCTATTGTGGCAACCAACCTGTAACTATTGCGAAAACTTCAAGTTAACTCTAGCTTGACTAATTAGAGTACCTAATATAATTTTTTCTAGATAAAGATGAAAGGTACAAATTGAAAACACATACTAGAATGAAACTAGAATAAAAGACAGACACTTGGAACTGGTTCTTCTATCTGGTTCATGTAGCTTTAGGTTCGAACACTTGAATCACACAAGAATTTCTTGAAAATTACCTTGCTATTTTTCCCTCAACTCACGTTTAACTTTAGCTTTTGTGCGTACATGTAAAATGAGAACATCCTTCAATTTGTAGAGTTAGTAGAATAAAGATTAACTAGAGTTCCAATTCTATACTCTTCCTTGGTGGAATTCTAGTTAACTTCAACTTCTAACTTATTCCTTATCTTGGATAGTGTTCTCTTCGAGTAAGGAGTCTTTCTCCCTACCAATTATGCAATATTTTCGATCAGAAGATATCAGATATAACAACTTAAGCTTATCTCTTTCACGTGTATCTCTTATGCTCGAGTCTGCCCGTGTCTATGTACATTGTATATGGACCTGGATCATGCTTGAATTCCTTTGAAAATCATCAAAACAACCTCACTTGGGCCAACAAATTCCCCCTTTTTTACGATGACAAATTCTGTGTTTTTCGTAAGCATAAGCCCTGTTTCAACTCAGCTCAACATCAACACACAATTAGAAAACTTTTCATTTTTAAAGTCACTAATCACCAAGGACCAAGTTCATTAGGTTATAAACATCACAGACCAAAGTAAAAGCACAAGCTATCTTCCCTTTTTGGCATCATCATGTTAGATAACTAGATTTTATTAGAAATTACTCATGTCCACTGGGGCTACTTCAAATGCAATTATGGAGTCAAGCATTATTTATCAATCTAATGATATTAGCCATTTAAGAAGCATCAATAAACAGTTAGAGCACAACATTATTTGATTATCATTGATACTTAGTCATCTACAAAGCGTAAAGAGAAATAAAAACACTGGATCATGAGCAAATGAAACAAAAAAATCCCATATGGGTCACTGGTTGGTCTAACTAGGCTAGGAAGTCTTAAGGTTGGGAAGGACCAGGTTCTTGGTTCTTGGCTTGAAGCAGTTTCAGCATATCCTGAAGAATTTCATCATTATTCTCCTTCTCCTTCTCCTTTTCCAGCTCGGCTCTGAGATCATCTCTCCCAGTCTCCACTCTTCCAACCTCTTCTTCATCCTTTCAGTTTCGGCATCCTTAGCCCCACTTCCTTGCACCAAATATCGCACTTTGCTGTTCACGGGTACCTTTTTGGATGAACCGGGTTCTTTGGAAGTGGTGTGGACTTCATAGTCACAAGCAGTTATAGTGTTTTCCCCAAAGTTATCCTTGCTTGTACCAACTTCCCATTTCTTGATGGATACCTTGAAGTGTGCAAGTACAGCCGTGAAAATAAAATCATAGGGTGTGGCATGAGTTTTGGTGCCAGTCAGAACCTATCAAGAAGCTGGATAATGAATCCAAGACAATTGATTTGCGTCCCACTGTCCAAACATTCCATAAGGACTAGGTCCATGAATGTGGCAATGTGCCTCTTTTCCTACCTAGGTAGCACAACTTTGTTAACAAATTCGAACACCACTTTATGGGGTGGCTTCATCTCACTTTTATATATATCCTTGGGCTCAAGCTCTTATTCATTGTCACCAAACTTCTTTGTAATGGCAAGGGAGGTAGGGAGATTCTCTAGACTTGGCCATTTAAGCTTTTTGTAATCATTGTACCCTTCAGCAGGTACACGTAAGATCACTCCCAGTTCTTTATCATCAAAACTCACTGTCACCCCCTTTACCACATTAGTGACCCTACCATTTTTATCTCACAATTTGCCATGATCTCTACAATCTCAGTTATGGCTAGCTTTCCATCCATCTGAAACACCATGTCATTCCAACCCTGCAATTGTAACTTCTCCACCAGCATCAACATACTTTCCTCCTCCAAGTCCCTGAGGAGTATACCTTTCAAGATGGTTGTTTTCCCAAAATTAACCATCTTGTCCTTCTCAGCATCAGATTCTTCTTCTTCTTCTCCACTCGATTCTTCTTCCTCCACTAATTTCACTTTTCTAGATTTCAATGCAAACTTGGTTCTCTTAGCCAAAGTAGAAGGCTCCACAGACTTTGTTTATGAAACAGACTTCTTTGTGGAAGTCTTGACTTTCTTTTCTTTTGGAGTCACAACCTCCATTTCTTCTGCCTCCTCTTCATCCTGACGAACCAGGTTCATCTCATGAATCTCAATTGCCTCAACAAGCTCAATCATCTGACTCATTGTAGCTCTTCCTCTTGTAGGAGAAATCTCTAGAGGGATATAAGAGGCAACATTTCCCTTCTTGTTTTCCCTAGCAGTACCAGGGACTTTAACTCCTAAACTCAGTTTCTTTTTAGGGTTGTAACTGTCATACACCTTTCTCAGTAGGTCTGCAAGGGTTTCCTGCTCAGATGGAACATGTTCTTGAACATCCTTCCTTAATCGAATCAACCCCTCAGTAGGTTCTCCAGACCCACTTCCCCCATTTTCTTTTACACTTTCTTCTTCTCAAGCTGATTCCTCGCTCCACACTACCATTTCTCATGTTTCTTCAATCAAACTAGCAGGAGTGGGTGGAGTTTCAGCCACTCCTTTTCCCATACCCCTCACAACACCTTGAGCACCCTCACTCTCTTTTTATTTTCTCTTTTTATCTTTACCACCTATTCTTCTAGAGTTAGTAGTTTCAACCCAAGCCACAGTTCCTACCAGAATAAACTTATTCTCCAAATTCGTATCAACCTCAAAGATGATTTCAGTAGTAATATTTGGGCAAGATGTTAACTGCTCTATTTTAGAAGAAATGGTTTCTTCCCCCTCAGTAGCATATTTTAATGATTCATCATATTTATGGGGTTCTTCCTCTCGACTTGCTTTCAATCTTTCATTAATTTTCTTGATTTGTTCTCCTCCAGCAACAACCTTGCCAGCAAGCATCTTGACTCCACTTTTCTTAGAGGTGGGTGTGGTTGAGGGTGTGATAGATGGTGTATGTATGATTTCCTTAGTTGGTGATGAGGGATTCTTAGAAGAGTTTTCCATTTCTGTGTTTGGGTATGAGAGAATATGAGTTTTTGTGTGTTAGGAAGATGAGAGAAGATAGCGGCTTGAAATTAAGAAGTGATGAAATGACTAAGGCCAAATCAATTTAAAGAGGAGGTGTTTAATTGGGTAACGACAGCCTTTTCAGAGGTCTAATCAAACTGGAAATCAGTTTGAAAAGACGTTGAAGATCGTCCCTAGAATCTAGGCACTTATTGCGGTTTTGGACTTTGTTTAAATTAAACCGGTTCATTTCATAAAAGATAAGTTCAAAAGAGTTTGGGATTAAATGGGACTCCCTTCTTGACCATAATCCAAATATAATTATTCCAAAATATGCATAGTGGACAGTACGTACCAAGTAATCTTGATGAACCGGGTTCTTCACTGAGAAATCTCTTGTGTAAGTCTGAATTTTCCAAGAAAATAGAGATAATATAATTAAAGATTAATGAGTCATTTTATCACATGGAACAACAGTATATTGATAAAAGTATGAGACTGAGGATAATTGAATCTAATTATTTCCAAATTTTCACAATTTGTCTAACCAATTTTTGCGTTAGAACTGGTTCCTTATAGGTGATCTTAATCATCCATAATTCTAACCTATTCATTTCAAAGTGATCGCTGCTTAGAGCTTTTGTGAAGATGTCAGCTATTTCCTTGTCAGTAGCAAAAAATTACATAGTGATCAAACCCTTCTCATAGTTGTCCCTCAAAAAATGATACCTAACATCTATGTTCTTAGTTCTTTTGTGATGAACTGGGCTCTTGGTCATACTAATTGCACTAGTGTTATCACAGAATATGGGGATACAACCTACATCAATTCCAAAGTCCATTAATTGTTGTTTGATCCAAAACAAATGAGCACAACATGAGGCAACAACAATATACTCAGCTTCAACAGTAGATAAGGCCACAAAATTTTGCTTTTTGGTGGCCCAAGACACAAGACATGAGCCAAGAAAGTGTGGCATAACTGAGGTGCTCTTTTCGTCCACAAGAAAACCTGCATATCAACATCATCATATCCTACTAAGTTGAAATTAATACCTTTTGGATATCATAGACAAAGGTCAGTGGTGCCTATTAGGTATCTCAAGATCCTCTTTACAGCAGTCAAGTGAGATTCCTTTGGATTTTCCTGAAATCTAGCACAAAGGCCTACACTAAAAACAATGTCAGGTCTGCTAGCAGTTAGATATAACAAGGAGCCAATCATTCCCCTATACAACTTTTGATCAACAGATGAACGACATTCATCTTCGTCCAATTTTGTGGTTGTTGCGATAGGAGTGTCAATTTCTTTGGAATCATCCATTTTGAACCTTTTACGAATCTCTTTTACATAATTCTGCTAGTAGATCAAAGTTCCATTTGAACTTTATTTTATTTGTAAGCCTAAAAAGAAATTAAGCTCACCCATCATACTCATTTTAAATTCACTCCCATTAGTTTAGAAAATTCTTTACTTAACTTATCTATAGCTGCTCTAAAGATTATATCATCAACATATATCTGAAATACCAAGAGATCTTTACCTTTTTCTTTCAAGAATAAAGTATTGTCAATTTTATCTTTCTTGTGGCCATGCTCAAGAAGGAATTTTGATAATATTTCATACCATGATCTTGGAGCCTACTTGAGACATAAAGTGTCTTGTCAAGATTCTACACATGATCAAGACATTCCTTGCTTTCAAAGCCCAAAGATTGCTTGACGAACGCTTCTTTCTTTAGATACCTATTGAGGAAAGCACTCTTGACATCCATCTGATGGATTGTGAATTCATGTAAGAAGAAAAGGATATGAGGAGTCTAATTGCTTCTAATCTTGCAACTGGAGAAAAGGTCTCATCATAGTCAATGCCCTCCTCTTGACTTTATCCTTCAACCACCAATCTTGCCTTGTCCTTGTAATTGTTCCATCTTTATCAAGTTTGTTTCTGAAGACCCATTTTGTGCCAATTACTGATTTTTCCTTGGGTCTTGGTACCAGATTCCAAACTTGACTTCTCTCAAATTAGTTGAGTTCATCTTGCATTGCATTCACCCAGTCTGCATCCTGCAAATCTTCAGCAATATTTATAGGTTCAGTAAAAGATAAAAAGGAATTAAAAGCATAAAGATTCTTCAAAGAAGATCTGGTTTAGATTCCAGAGGATAGATCAATAATTATGTACTCAATGGGATGAGAACTTTGATACTTGTAAGGTTTCACAACCAGTTGGTTTCCCCTAAATGTTCCTTCAATGTTTTGTTATTGAGGAACAGGTTCATGGATAGGTTACCTCAAGGTTTGAACATCAGTTCCTCTTTTTTCAGTTCCCCCTATCAGGTTGCCCTGGGTGGAAGAACCTGTTACATCACATGTTCCGTCCTATGGTGCAGCTTCAATCTGGGATGTGGTTTCATTTGAGTTTCTTACCAGCCCAATTGCTTTATCTTCCTGCCCCTGCCTCTCATAAATAATGTTAGTTTCATCAAAAACCACATGTACACTTTCTTCTACACACATAGTTCTTTTGTTATAAATCTTGTAAGTTTTACTGTGTGAAGAATATCGCAAGAATACTTGATAAGTAGGGATTTTGACCGCTTATTTGCTCTTTTTTACTTGCATTTTAGCTCAAAAATGCTTAAAGGTATTCCCGAGAACTAATGAAATGAGCTTTCTTCCAGGAATATTGGGAAATGATAAGAAGTGAATATCAACTCAAAAAGGAGTCAAAATTAGATAAGGACCAAAACAGGGCAAAAATTATTACAGTGTGGACCGTACAATACTGTGTGCAGCCACAAACAATGAAGAAGCCATGTCACTATAGTTTCAGAGTATGCGGACCGCATAATTTTGGTGCGGCCGCAGAGGACGTGATTCAGAGAAGATGCTTTTTGGTAACCTAAGGATATGCAGACCGCACTATTATTGTGCGACCGTAAGAGCCAAAGTGCGGTCACACTCACTATTTGGCAGTCCGCAGAAGAAGAGATTCAGATAGTTTGATTTAGGTCCATTTGAAGATATGCGGTCCATACGATTATTGTGCAGCCGCAGAAGCCAAAGTGCGGCCCAATCTCAAGTGTGCGGTCGCACTTAGAAATGTGCGGTCCGCACAAGTAGATGAAGTGCGGCCGCATCCCACTTTTATGCAACAGTAGAACACCTAGTTGACTAGTCAAGCTCAGAGTGTGGAACACACTCAGAATTATGTGGCCGCACAACCTCCGTAGGGGCATTTTTGTCCAATATTTTCAGCTTAGTATATATAGAACTTTTTGTCATTTTTAGGTTAAGTTTTATCAATGTAGAGCACTTGAGCATTTTTCTTTATTGTTTTGAGTAATTTGTACTAGATGAGCTTCTAAACATTAGATTTTCTTTCCATAATTAATTATTATGCATTCTATCTTAATTTCTTCTTTTATTTCTTCATTTTCTATGTGTAGCTAAACTCTTAGCTAGGGCTGTGACCCAACCCTAGTATGGGTACTTAATGGGTTATAGATTTAGGGCTTATTTAAGATTGGGTGTATGTTATTTAGCCTTGTTCTTGCTTAAATTCTAGAATTAATGATTGTAAACTTTGATTCATGCCTATTTGCCCTAGTCTCTACTTGACAAAGAGAGACTAAGTCTAAGAAAACTTGGCTAACTAGGAATTGGGATGAACTCAAGAAATTGATAGCCCCAATTAAAGGGTTGAACCTAGAGATAGTAAAACCCGATTGGAGAATTTATCACTTGCTTTGTGAAATACCCATTTGCACTTGAGAAAGCCAAATCGGGCAAAGTCACTCAAACTACAGAGAGATATAGAGTGAGTAATTGAGTGTGATTGTTATAATGTATCCCGATCAACCAAACATTCCCTAAAGATTTAAATCTGTTAGGTAAACAACTAGGCGAAAGTCGCAACCCTAGATCCTCTCATCATTTGAAAAACAACCAAAACCAAAAATATTGTCTCCTAGTTTTATAATTGCAATCAATAGCTCAGAGAAGAAGTAGAAACAACAAGCAAGAATGTGGAAGAGTAATCTAGGTCATATCATACAATTAAACAAAATATATACCTAATCCCAATTCTAACTCCTTGTGGATTCGATCCCGACCTACGTTGTGTTTTATTATTTCATCGACCGCCTCACTACCTATTTGTGGTGTGAGTTTGGGCGAGATAAATTTTTGGCTTCGTTGACGGGGAGTTAAACGGATTTAGCTGTAAATCTAGTTTTTTGTGTGATTTGCCTTTCTTTCGTTCCGAGTCACTAATTTGGTTTTTGAATTGCTTATAGGTATGAGAATGGCTCTCAACAATGAGCCCATCGAGAATTTGCAATTGGGGGAGGAAGTGGACGATGATCAAGGGGATGAGATTCATACCGAACCTCAAATAAACAGGCGAGGCCGACCGCATCATGATAATGTTCCACTCCCACTCCCACCTCCACCAAGAGCGGCAACGTAACGGGTGTTGCCGAACGAGGGTTATGCTAGTGTTGTAATCCCGCCCTGTATTAGGGCGGACAACTTCCAAATCACCAATGTGATGCTTACACAACTTGAGCAACGGGGTTTCTTCACAGGGGCTCCAATCCAAAATGCTTACAAGCATCTCAAGGGATTCGTCGATACTTGTTGGTGGAGCAAGAAAACAAATGTTTCCGAGGATGCACTGTATTTGAGGCTATTTGCCTTTTCTCTATGGGTAAAGGCATTGGACTGGTTAGAGAGGTTACCCAATCATTCCATCCATACTTGGGATGAAATAGCCGAAAAGTTCATTTCCAAATTCTTCTCTCTGGGGTACATGGCTACACTACGGGATGAAATTCTAGCATTCAAGCAAGAGCCCAATGAGCCATTGCACGAGAATCTGGAAATATATTGTACCATGGTTAAAGAGTTCCCGAATAATGATATGACCGAGGCTATGATCCAACAAACCTTCTACAGGGGGATCAATATAACAAATCAATGAGTGGTAAATCAACTCGCCAGTGAGAACTTCATGAACACGCCTTATACCGAAGCGTGTGACATTTTGGATGAGATGGAGGATACTTTGTCGGTGTGGCAAAGTAGGGCCAATGTTCCTCAACGCCAAACTATTTACCTTGAAAATGGTATTAACAATTATATTTGATTTGTGGTCCTAAAAATATGTGATTTATTCTAACACTAGTTGATTATTAGGAAGTAATAAGTGCATGCAAAGTAAATGAGATAGGCAAACAAAAGTTATCACAAGACTGGGCCTCGAGATCACTAGAATCGGGGGGCCTCGAGGTCAGATAATAGCAATAATGAAGAACAATAAATGAGGAGCAATAAAGATGAGAGACAGTGTTGAGCATGAAAAAAGTAGAGAATGTTCTATTCTAGTGAATATTCATGTCCCTTAAAAAATGATAGGGATCCCTTTTATATAGGTGGGGAGAATCCCAACATAGTACATGACTAATTATGACAAGGAAATACTATTGGTACAACTATATAGCGACCCAGTACGGACTTGTACTATTTCTTTCGGATCTTATCAGCTCTGACCACGTGTCCTTGGGAGTTTCCCGCCTTTCTATGACGACCATCGATTTTTATTCCGCCTCGAGGTATGCTGCGATAAACCTTCAATATACACTATAGAGGGATACACCTCGGGATCGAACTTCAGATTCTGCTTCGAGCCTCTCGAGACCGGGATCGGAAATCCATAGAGGCTTTAAAATCAAACTTCCCCGATTTTTCTTATACAGATAGTCCCCACGTTTCTTAGAGTGAAATGATAAGAAACGATTTGAATTCCTTGACTCTTCAATGTCTCCATCAAAACGTCAGTAATGTCAGGCAGGCGATTGATGCGACAAAAGGGATGTTCAAAAGTCACGCTTCCACGCTTCTCAAAAAGCATCGAATCGATTACGGCGGTTAACCGTCCTTTTGCCTCCTCCAACACACATAACTTACCCCTATAAATATCTTAATCCTTCATTCCTTAAACCTTTACCTTTCACCATATCTTCAGCTCTTTAACAACTATTCTTACTTCTTCCTAGCATTCATCTCTCAACCAATTTCTTCCCTTTCTCCTAAAATTTTATCGCAAAAAATGGCAAAGACCTCTGAAACCATTCCCCAGGATGAGAAAGCCACTTCTTCGTCATGACCTTCTCAGAGCAAAGTAGTAGTGCCTCCTCATATTGAGGATTTCATCCCTAGACCTTGTGAAACGTCCTCCAATTTCAAAGTCGACAAACCTTCTTCGAAATCGGGGCGATGTGAACCCATATCCCGATACATTAGCCTGATAACTGAAACTGAGAAAGTGAAAGTTGATTGCCGCTGGGGGAGGTGGTACAAGTGGAGATTTCTTCTCGTGAGGAAGACATAACAACACATAAAGCCGGTTTCCTTAGCGTGTACACATATCCTTTTACCCTAAATCCAGTAGAACCATCTTCTCCATCGATAGACCCTGTAATCCTCAATTTCTGCAGACAATACCGAGTGACACTCGGCCAAATCTATCCATTATTCTAGCACATCGTTTACCTGATTCGGTACTTTTCGAACATGGTCGAGGGGAATCCTTTTACCCTCGACCATCTTATTCGAATGTATAGCCCCCGATTTTATCGAGGCAGCCTGATTAAGCTACAACGTCGGGCTTCGAAGGTCCTTTTTACTAGCATCGACGAGGATAAGGACGGGGAGTGGATGAGCCGCTTTGTCCGAGTTAGGACCTCGGACCTAATCCCTGCCAAAAGGATGCCATTTCCCGAGGAATGGAATATGAATCGTAAGTGAGCATATTTCGTCAATTAAAGGTTTTTTCTTCCTCTTGAACTGAATTCCTCTAATGATACAACTGTCGAGTGGTATCTTGGAATGATTAGGGATCTCCCGGGTTGGGTCCGTCTACTCGATTCGACCTACCCGTATAGCAAACGCGTGTGGCGTGACCTTGCCAAGACCCGATGGGAGGCCAAAAACCATGGTCAGTTTCATTCCAGTCATACTTGATTTCTTTTGAGAGAGTACCTCTTGATAGTACTCCCACATTTTGTGCTTATCCTTTTGCACTTGTGCATGCCTAGGAGAGGCTGTTTTGATGAGGAAACCCCCGCCTGGGTAAGATGATACCCAAAAACCCGTTAAGGAGAAGAAGAGAAAAAGGAAATCACCGACTGATTTCCCCGAAACCGAAGAAGGATAAAATTCAAAAGCCTAAGGTCGATTCAGTAGCCTTAAATTCAGAAGTGGAAAATAGTCTTCGTGCTGAGGGAGAAGAGAAAGATAACTTCCTGCTAGTGCTTATGGAAGAGGAAGTGGAACTGCTTCAAAGCCTGTCGAGTCGACGGTTGTTGAGCCGAAGTCTTCTGAACCAAAAGTTGTTAATGTTGCCCTACCCCGAGCTGAAGAAATTCTCGAGGGTGGATCAGACGATGTTCCTGAGCTGGTCAGCGGCCAAAATATGCCCCGAGCCGAGGGGCACCCGATAGATGAACTCGGAGAGCCCATCTTTGAAGCACCGTCGGGCCCGTCATTCTCTCCAGGGCTGATGCGAGATGCCCAAAATATGGAAACACCTGATGTGGGGGCTTCCCACGGAGAGAATGATGTGTTCGAGGGATATTTTACCGGGTTGAGGAAGGCCCTGAACTTACTGCCTCGTTTGTTTTTGAAGAAGCCGAGAAGCTCTATATACAGGTAGTCTTTTGACTCCACACCCGTTCTTTGAGTTTTAGTTCTTGTTTTTCTGATTTCTTTCCTTTGTGTTTTTAGGCCATAATGCTTTACAATCAGGCCTTCTCTAAGTCCCAAGCTGAGCTGGCCCGTTACGAAAGATTTCAGGAGGTTCTCATCGGAGGCGGATGAGTTCACAGCTCAATTCGCCAAAAATGGGGAAGAACTTCACGACCTCCGAGTATGTTTGGAGACGATATCTGGAGAACGGGCCGATCTCGATGAGTAGGAAATATAATTTTCATACGCTTATTTTTGTGCTTGTTCAACTTTAGCATTTAATGTCTTAACTTGATTCTTGCAGCTTAAGCAGAAAAATGACTTGATGCGGGAGGGGCTTAGAGTCAGGGATACTGAGATCCTCAGGCTCAAGCGGCGCATGGATGAAGAAGCTGCTAATGACTAGGGGGCCGAGGGTTAGTGAAGGGAGTCGATACGGTTAAGTGACTTTGGTGGTAGATTAGGCCTCTGTTTGTTTGTTTTTTGTGTAAGGGCTCCAAGCGTGAGCTTTGTAAATATGTTTCGTGAACCCTTTTATGAAAGAATATTTGCTTTTTCCTCATTTCCTGTCTTTCCTTATATGAAACCCTTATATGTTTGTCGATAACCATCCGACGTGCTGGACTTATAATATAAAACCCTTGGGTTTTCGTGCTTGATGAATAATCGATGACAGGCGACCTCTTGAGGTCTAATCTTTGATCTAAGCTTAAATATCGGGGCCTTTGAGCTCGAGCTCGGATGAGGCCTAGAACACAGTGTGCACTGACCTTTAAGTTCTTTAGATATCGATACTTCAGTTTTAAAACTTCGGTCCTTAAGTTCTTTAGATCGGCCCTTAAGCTCTTTTAGGTTGGCCCTTAGGCTCTTACATATTGGCCCTTAGGATCTTTTTAGATTGGGTCGAGTCGACCTTTAAACTTAGGCTTTTTAGATCGGCCCTTAGGCTCTTACATATTGGTCCTTAGGATCTTTTTAGATTGGGTCAAGTCGACCTCTAATATGGCTATAATTATCCCCATTTTGGCTAAAGACTTTTAACTTTTAATTATGCCTTGGAATTTTTTTTGTTCGTTCGACTCATCGACGGCTCGAATAAGAACCTCGATAATAAGACGATATGCGACGATAATTGAGTACCTCGTGAGGTTCTCTCGAAGGCTGATTTTTTCGAAGCCTTTATATTGAAGACAGATTTTTCGAAGCCTATTCATTGTTCGGAGCTGATATTATTGACGCTCTTTTTCATATGCCGATGGTATCCTGATTAACCGATTTTTTTGATGTGTTTGAAGGCCTTTGGATTTTATGGCGGAAGTCGGACGTCTGCGAGCCGCGTTAATTCGGCCGTAGAATTTTAGTATGACCATAGTCTTTATGTTCGGTCGTAGACTTTAATCCCCGGGTGAGATAACCTTGGCATCTATATCGAGGGTATGCCTTTCTAGGGGTCTTACAAGTTCGAATATATAGCCTTGGCCTTAAATATCGGGGTTATGCCTTTTTAAAGTCTTATAAGTTTGAGTACGCCTCGTTAAGGTCTTATAAATTTGATTGTCTTATTGAGGTCTTATAGATTCGATGTTGCCTCGTTGAGGTCTTACGAGCTCGAGTCCTCGATGTCTCGATAAGTTGACTGTCGACGACAGTCCCCGAGTGTTCGGGAGTATTTGACCCTTAAGTCGTTTCATGCAAGAATAGTAAAACTTCTTTTGAGGCACAAAGTGTTATGATGCCCAAGGATGCTTCTTCGATTACTTGATACATGCGTACATGTTTTTGCCATTTGGGGGCTCGACTATTCTACACGGATACGGTTCATTTGATCATTTGGCCCGATACTTCCTATCGAGGCCCTCTTTGGCATAACTTGGTTTACTTAAAAAGGTAACCTCCGACGGTGATGCCCTCCAGTATTCGAGGTTGAATGAAGAGAAACCTTGAATACTTGATGAGTTTTCCTTAGGCAGCATATAGATGTTGCCTCGTTATAAACCTTGCCGGTAAAAGTAATTTGGGATAAAACCCGATCCAAGGGAAAAAGAGTGCAACGCATGCTGTAAAACCCAAGGTATTCGAGATGAAGGGTGTTGCCATTCCTCTCAATCGAACACCTGCAAGAAGTTAGTATGAAATGTAAACGAAAAGAGGGAAGGTTATACCTTAGCAATAACAGTGTTTGAGCATCGATATGTTCCAATTACTTGGTAGTTGTTTGCCTTCCATGGTGCCGAGTTTTTAGGACCCTTTGCCTACTACTCCAAGCACGCGGTAAAGTCCTTCCCAGCTAGGGCCTAGCTTCCCTTCATTTGGGTTTCGAGTGTTGAGAGTGACTTTCCTTAGGACCAAGTCCGCAACTCCAAAGTATCGAAGGTTTGTTCTCCTATTATAGTAACTTTCAATCCTTTGTATTTGGGCGGACATTCGTATTAGTTTGGCCTATCGCTTTTCATCTAGTAGTTCGAGGTAGTAGTCATGGCCTCATTGTTCGAGTCTTCATTGGCATGTCAAAATATGGCGCTTGATTCCCCGACCTTGACCAGTATCAAAGCCTCGGACCCGTATACCAAAGAGAACGGGGTCTCTCCTATGCTTGACTTCGAAGTTGTTTGATATTCCCACAACACTTCGGGCAACACTTCTCTCCATTTTCCCTTCGCATTTTCCAGCTTCATTTTCAAGTTTTGAATGATGGTCTTGTTTGTGGACTCGGCTTGACCATTTTCACTTGGTTGGTAAGGCGTCGATAGGATTCTTTTGATTTTATGATCTTCGAGTAATTTCGTCACCTTGCTACCGATGAACTGCTTCCTATTATCACATGTGATCTCGGAGGGGATCCTAAATCGGCATATGATGTGGTCCCAAATGAATTCAATGACTTTTTTTTCTCTTATTTTCTTGAAGGTCTATGCTTCCACCCATTTTGAGAAGTAGTCAGTAAAAAATAAAATAAATCTGGCTTTACCTAGCGCCATTGGTAGGGGGCCGACGATGTCCATCCCCCATTTCATGAATGGCCACTGGGATAAGACTGAGTGTAGTTGTTCACCGGGTTGGTGAATCATTGGTGTGAACCTTTGGCACTTGTCACATCTTCAAACGAATTACTTGGTGTCCTTTTCCATGCTATCCTAATAGTAACCTACTCTGATCACCTTTCGAACTAAAGCGTCGTCACCAGAGTGATTTCCACAAGTGCCTTCATGGAATTCTCAATGCATATAGCCGGTGTCCCCTGGTCCCAAACACACTGCTAGAGGCCCGTCGAACGTCCTTCTATATAGTGTTCCATTCTCGTCGAGTGAAAATGGGGCTACTTTGGCTCGAAGGGCCCTCAATTCTTTTGTCTCAGTGGGAAGCTTCCCATTTCTCAAATAGTCGATGTACTTATTCCTCTAATCCCATGATAGACTTGTTGAGTTGATCTCGGCATGTCCTTCTTCAATCACTTATTTGGATAGTTGCATGATAGCCCCGGGGAGTATGTCATCTTCTTCGACGGATGTTCCCAGGTTTGCGAGCGCATCGGCCTCACTGTTCTATTCCCGAGGTACGTGGACTAGAGTCCATTCTTTGAAGTGATGCAATGTCACTTGAATATTATCTAAGTATCTTTGCATCCTATCTTCCCGAACCTCAAAGCTCCCACTGACTTGGTTCACTACTAGAAAGGAGTCACAATTTGCTTCGATTACTTCTGCTCCTAGGACTTTGGCCAGCTCGAAACCTCCAATAATAGCCTCATACTCGGCCTTGTTGTTAGTCAATTTCAGAGTTTTTATCGATTGTCTAATCATGCCATCCGTGGGTGGTTTCATAACTATGTCGAGTCCAGACCCTCTCATGCTTGAGGCACCGTCAGTGAAGAGGGTCCATACCCTCGCCGATGTGCCCGTTTTTAGCAAAAGTTCTTTTTCTACCTCGGGCACGAGGGCAGGCGCAAAGTCGGCCACGAAGTCCACCAAAATTTGGGACTAGATAGCCGTTCGGGGCTAGTACTCGATATCATACCCCCGAGTTCAATGGCCCATTTGGCCAATCAGCCCGATAATTCGGGCTTATGCAAAATGTTTCGAATAGGGTATGTTCTTAAAACACATATGCGATGGCATTGAAAATAGGGTCTCAATTTCTGAGATGCACTAATTAATGCAAGAGCTAATTTTTCTAAGTGCGGATACCTGGCTTCAGCATCTCCTAGGGTTCGACTTACGTAATAGATAGGAAATTGTGTACCTTGTTCTTCTCGAACTAGTACACCACTTATCGCTACCTCGATACGGCCAAATATAAGTACAATGTTTCGTCTTCCTTTGGGGTATGGAGCAGAGGTGGGATCGAGAGATACCGCGTTAATTCTTCTAAGGCATGTTGGCATTCTGGGGTCCCCTCGTAGTTGTTTTTCTTCTTAAGTAGGGAGAAGAAGTGGTGACTCTGGTCTGATGACCTCGAGATGAATCGGCCTAAGGATTCTATCCGCCCAGTCAACCATTATACCGCTTTCACATTGTTTACCATGTGTTTTCCTCGATGGCCTTGATTTTGTCGGGATTGATCTCGATTCCTCGGTTCAACACCATGAAACCCAAAAATTTTCCTGATCCGACTCCGAAAGCGCACTTCTCGGGGTAGCTTCATGTTGTATCTTCTGAGGATATTGAATATTTCCTGCAAATGAATCAAATGGTCCTCTGCATGCAGGGGATTAACTAGCATGTCATCAATGTAAACTTCCATAGACTTGCCTATTTGATGTTCGAACATCTTATTAACTAGGCGATGATATGTGGCTCCCGCGTTTTTTAGCCCAAAGGGCATTACATTAAAACAATATGTACCATATTTCGTGATGAACGAAGTTTTTTCCTGGTCTTCTTGGTTCATTTGGATTTGATTGTACTCGGAGTAGGCGTCGAGAAATTTAAGGATCTCGTTGCCGGCCTTGGCATCGATCAAGCGATCGATGTTGGGTAAAGGGAATGAGTCCTTAGGGCATGCCTTATTCAGGTCTTTGTAATCTACGCGCATTCTTAATTTATTTCCCTTTTTGGGGACTAATACTACATTAGCTAACCATTCGGGATATTTCACCTCCCTAATGGACCCTATTTTGAGAAGTTTTGTTACCTCGTCTTTGATGAATTAATGTTTTACCTCGGACTGAGGCCTTATTTTTTGCTTCACCGGTTTGAACATGGGGTCGACACTTAGTCGATGGGTGGTTACTTCTAGCGAGATCCCTATCATGTCTAAATGGGACCAAGCGAAGTAATCAATGTTATTAATAAGAAATTGAACAAGTTTTCTCTTGAGTTCAGGGGTTAATCCCGTTCCCAGGTATACCTTTCGATCTCAAAAGTGCTTGATCAAAAAATCATGTCCAAGCTCTTCGACCCTCGATTTTGTTGCATCCGATTCTTCGAGGGAAAAGAAGGCTCGGGGAGTGATGAAGTCTTCTTCATCATCCTCGATCAACTGCTCATAAACCGCCTGTCCCTTGGGAATCTGCTTGTCTTTTGACTTTTTCGAAGTGGATGGTGTCGATTTTTGTGACATGGCGTGTACCGTGAAAATCTCCTTTGCTGCATGTTGCTCTCCATACATCGTTTTTACACCATCCTTTGTTGGGAACTTCATCATTTGATGAAGAGTTGATGGCACTGCCCTCATGCTAGGTATCCACAGCCTTCCAAGTAAGGCATTGTACCTCATGTCACCTTCGATGACATGAAACTTGGTATCCTAAATTATGCTGGCCACGTTGACTGGGAGGGTGATTTCCCCCCTCGTTGTCTCACTTTGCATATTGAATCCATTGAGGACTCGAGAGGCGGGTATGATCTGATAGAGCAGTCCGAGATGCTCCACTACAGAGCATCATTATGAGGCTAAGACAAGGCTTCAACGTCTCCTTCACTGAATGTAAAAGCGTCCTTGGGCACATAGCTCCGGGTTCACTTTTCCTTTGCGATTGATACTTCTGTTCGTTTGAACATGGGTCTCTGCGGGACATCGATGCCTCCAATGATCATATGGATGATATGTTGAGGTTCCTCCTATTCATTTTTCATGTTCGCCTCTCTTTCTCGAAATTGATTCTTTGCTCGATGAGGAATTCTCAAAGGTGCCCTTCGCCGATTAGTCGGGCTACCTCTTCTTGAAGCTGTCTACAATCCTCAGTTCTATGACCATGAATGCTGTGGTATTTTCACATTAAGTTGGGGCTCCTTTGGGAAGGATCTGACTGCACGGGCTTTGGCCACTTGGTATCTCTGATCTTGCCTATGGCTGATACGATACCCGAGACATCGATGTTGCAGTTATATTCCGACAATCGAGGTGCCTCCATTGGTCTCGTGTTCCTGTCGAACCTAGTTTTTCTCATAATTCCCCGAGAATTCTGACCTCGATCTGTCCCTCGATCATTTTGAGGTATAACCCGTCTCGAAATGTTTATTTGATCTCTGACGTATGGTTGACATATCTCTTTGCTCGGTTTTGATTCCCTTTCTGCATTCCTTGACTCTTTTTCTAAGATCCTTCTTGGGTTACTGAGCCCGAGGGGGCTCCCAATTGGTCGTCCTCGACCCTGATCTTTGATTGATACATGTTATGCACATCCCGCAAAGTCACGGCGGGATACTCGATCAAATTTTGCTTTATCTGCTTCGAAGCTATCGAGCTTCGTTCATTCAAGCCCTGAGTGAAGGCTTGCACTGCCCAGTCATCGGAGACTGGTGGTAATTCCATTCGTTCCATCTGAAAGCGCGATGCGAACTCCCTTAGCATCTCGTTATCTCTCTATTTAATTTTGAAGACATCGCACTTCCTTGTAGCGACCTTAATGACACCAGCATGTGCCCTCACAAAAGAGTCTGCCAACATGGAAAATGAGTCTATTGAGTTCGGGGGGAGGTTATGATACCACATCATGGCCCCCTTGGACAGTGTTTCTCCAAACTTCTTCAACAAGTAGAACTCGATCTCATTGTCTTTTAAGTCATTCCCTTTTTTACCACACGTATATGTGGTAATATGCTCATTAGGATCTGTGGTCCCGTTGTACTTTGGTATATCGGGCATCCTGAACTTCTTTGGAATAGGCTTTGGAGTCGCTCTCGACGGAAATGGTTTCTGCATGAACTTCTTCGAATGTGCCCCCTTCAGAATCGGAGGTGCTCCCGGGTTCTAGTCGACCCTCAACTTATAGCTTTCTATTTTTTTGTCGTTGGCCTCTATCTTATTTTCTCCTGATTCAGTCCTTTTGGTGAGGTCGTCGATCATTTTCATAATAGTGGCGTCGGTTCCTGACCGGTTGTTACTCGATCTTCTGGTACTTGCTCAACTCGAGGAGCTATTTCCGGTCCCACAGTGCTTGGGGTTTTTTGTTGACTCTGTATCTGAGCAATAGCAACCTGTTGCGCTTGAAACATCTCGAAAATGATTTGTAGGCTGACTTCATTTCGAGCATGTGTTGTTTTTGCGTCAGGTTAGACTTCTCCTTGCATGCTTCCCCCGACATCCGCACCCAAATATGTTCTTATAGTGATATGCGATCCAACATCAACTGGGTTGGGAATATGTGAAACTCCGGGGTTGAGCGGTGGCACGCCGACTGCTGAAGCTGCTGCATTATTTTCCTCGTCAAAGGGGTACCGGCGTACCTACCATTACCATATAGGGAATGAACTGAGTTAGAGGCATATGCTTCCTTTACCGATAGCCGGTACCGAACTATCCGAAAGCCCTCTAAAAGGCAAACGAGAAAATCATATCTTCAAAGCTCATCACTTCAATAAAGGCTTTTTTATGAGGGTAGGGAGTTTGGGTTGGTGTGAAGTGTACTGCACTTTGGGTACAAGATCGGAAATTCCATTCTCTTTTTTACCATCTAAAATCGAAGAAAAGAAAGAATGCACTGGTGTGTTAGCTGAGTTCGACATGTTTTAGTCTGAAATAAAAAAATCTTGGACAATAAAAAGCTTGAAGAATAACGTGTGTTATCAGAAAACTAGCGCCAAAACAACCACTATTATTTTTATCCCCACGGTGGGCGCCAAACTGTTTACCTTGAAAATGGTATTAACAATTATATTTGATTTGTGGTCCTAAAAATATGTGATTTATTCTAACACTAGTTGATTATTAGGAAGTAATAAGTGCAAGTAAAGTAAATGAGATAGGCAAACCAAAGTTATCACAAGACTGGGCCTCGATATCACTGGAATCGGGGGGCCTCGAGGTCGGATGATAGTGATAATGAATAACAATAAATGAAGAACACTAAATGAGGAGAAATAAAGATGAGAGACAGTGTTGAGCACGAAGAAAGCAGAGAATGTTCTATTGTAGTGAATATTCATGTCCCTTACAAAATGATAGGGATCCCCTTTATATAGGAGGGGAGAATCCCAACATAGTACATGCCTAATTATGATAAGGAAATACTATTGGTACAGCTGTATAGAGACTCAGTACATACTTGTACTATTTCTTACGGATCTTATCAGCTCTGACCACGTGTCCTTGGGAGTTTCCCGCCTTTCTATGACGATCATCTATTTTATACTGCCTTGAGGTATGCTGCAATGAGCCTTCGAAATACTCTCTCGAGGGATGCACCTCAGGGTCGAGCTTCAGATTCTGCTTCGAGCCTCTTGAGATCGGGCTCGAAAAGCCATAGAGGCCTTAAAATCGGACTTCCCCGATTTTGACCGTATACAGACCCAAATGTTATTTACCTACACGAGGAGATATGATCATGGGCAAGCTATTACCGAGTTGACAACCACAATGAACCAAGTGGCCAAGGATCAGCTTCAACAAGTTCAAGGTCCGAAACAAGTGAATGCTATGGAAGGTTTGAGTATGATGATGAACAAGAGACAGCAAATAGGTCAACAAGTATAAAACCTTCCGAAACAATTTGAGCAAGATAATAGTTGGTATGACCAAGGTGTTTCGTATAATGAGCAAGAAGAAGAAGTTCAATATGTCAACAATTATCAAGGTCAAGGAAATAATGCTCAAGGACAAAATCAACAACAATGGAGATCACAAGGAAATCAAAGAAATTGGAACAACCAAATCCACCAAGGAAATTGGAGTGGTGGTAACAACAATCAAGGTAATTGGGGAAATAACAATAATCAACGCAATTGGAGTGATAACGATAACAAGGAAATTGGGGAAGCAATCATCAAGGCAATTAGGGTGGAAACAATCAAAGCAATTGGGGTGGAAACAACCAAGGGGGTTGGAACAATAATAACCAAGTGAATTGGGGGTCGGGCTTTAAAAGTCCCCCGATGCATCAACAACCAAGCAACCCGCCTCCATATCTGCCACAAGGTTCTAGTTCTTCCAATAATGAAATGGGACAGATTGAAAATATGTTCAAGAAAATGATAGAGAAAAATGCCGACTCCGATGCTCAATTAGCCTCCCACAACACTTATATCCGCAACTTGGAGGTTCAACTTGGCCAAATATCTCAAGCTTTAAACACTCGTACTAAGGGGCACTTCCTAGTGATACGGTGGTGACCCCAAAGGGTGGGAACAATACGGGACATGCAATGGCCATAACCACACGGAGTGGAAAAGGTGGGGAGGAAAGTTCCTCAAACCAAAGAAGAGTTATGGATGATGATGTGTTGGTTCAAGAAGATGACATGCCAAGCAATAAGGTGCAAGCTAATGAAGAGGTGAGAACTGACACTGATTAAAGTGTGGAGGAGACACAAGAATAAGTGAAATCGTCTAGGGAACACATGATTGACATACCTGAACCGGTAGTGCAAAAGGCCAAAGCACAATTGCCAAGGCCTCCTCCTCCATACCCTCAAAGACTCACAAAGCAAAATAGTGAGAACCAGTTCAAGAAGTTTATTGATATGATGAAGAGTTGTCCATTAATGTGTCGTTGGTTGAAGCGTTAGAACAAATTCCGGGATATTCAAAGTTCATGAAGGATTTGGTAACAAATAAGAGATAAATGAATTGTGAAATGATCAAAATGATGCATCAAGTGAGTTCTATTATGCACTCAACGGCTCCGAAATTGGAGGATCCTGGTGCCTTTACAATCCCTTGCACTATTGGGAGCACCAACTTTGCCAAAGCTTTATGTGATTTGGGGGCACAACTTGAGGCCCTACTCTGTGTTTAAAACTTTGGTAATTGGGCAACCAAGACCCACATCTATGAGGCTGCAAATGGCAGATCGGACTATGAAGAGGCCAATGGGGATAATTGATGATGTGTTAGTTCAGGTTGATAAGTTCATCCTTCCAGCGGATTTTGTGATCTTTGATTGTGACGTTGACTATGAGGTTCATATTATCTTGGGTAGACTTTTCCTTGCTACGGGGAAGGCTCTAATTTTGTGGAAGCCGGTGAGCTCACCTTCCGGGTGGGTGATGAAAATGTGGTTTTCCATGTGTGCAAATCGATGAGGCAACCAAATAGCAATGAAGTTTGTTCATTCGTGGATTTAGTGACCGAAGTAATTATTGATAGTGTTGTGATGAATGTTGAGGATACCATGGAAGCTGTGTTGCTCAAGCATGATGATTATGAGAAGGAACGCTTTGTAGAATGTATCAATGTTTTACAAGGAATGGGGTCATATACTTATGAACCCCGAAAATTGTCCTTAGATCTTGCGAACCGGAAGACTCCTCCAACAATGTCCTCAATCGAGGAGCCTCCCACTTTGGAGTTAAAGCATTTGCCTTCACATCTCAGGTAGGAGTTTCTTGGCCCTTGTTCCACTTTACCTATTATTCTCTCTTTCTTGACTAACGTGCAGGTAGATTATACTTTGGCGGTGCTCCAAAAGAGGAAGAAAGCTATAGGATTGATATTAGCGGATATTCGGGGTATAATCCCCGCCTTTTGCATGCACAAGATTATTTTGGAGAAGGAGGCCAAACCCTCCATGGAACATTAAAGAAGATTAAATGAAGCAATGAAAGTGGTGGTGAAGAAGGAGATCATCAAATGGTTGGATGCCAGGGTTTTTTACCCCATTTCCGATAGCTCGTGGACCTCTCCGGTGCAATGTGTCCCAAAGAAAGGGGGCATGACTGTGATAACAAATGACAAAAATGAATTGATCCCCACAAGAACTGTCACTGGGTGGAGAGTGTTCATGGACTATAGGAAGCTCAACAAAGTCACTCAAAAGGATCATTTTTCGCTTCCGTTTCTTGATAAAATGTTGGATAGGTTGGCCGGACGTGCTTTTTATTTCTTCCTTGATGGGTACTCCGGCTACAATCAGATTCGTATTGCTCCTAAGGACCGATAAAAGACCACTTTCACTTGTCCCTATGGTACTTTTGCATTCTCTCAGATGCCATTTGGGTTATGCAATGCACTGACGACTTTTCAACTGTGTATGATGGCTATCTTCACCGATATGGTGGAGGACTTTCTTGAGGTTTTCATGGATGATTTTTCCATGGTGGAGAATTTTTTTGAAGAGTGCTTGGACAACTTGGACAAGGTGTCGCGGCCCTTTTTCTCGTGAAATCGGGTTTCGACATATGACAACTCTTTTAAGGAAGGTGTTAAAAAAGGAGAGTAGCCACCTAACGATTTTTAAGGTGTGTTAGGGCACCTATTTGCATATGACTCGGGTTTAACTAGTTTACATAACCAAAGATCGGGTAAGGGCTCGAAATTACCTCGAAGAGAAGGTGTTAGGCACTCTTTGAGGTCCACAACTGTGAGTACCTGGCCGAACTTGAATTATATGAATTAGTCAGATAAACAAAGACAGAGAAAAGCAAGAAATTTGGGAAGTTATCATTATCAAATAGACCTTGGAGTAAATACAAACACTTGATTCAAAAGATAAATAGGGATAAGATGGGGGGTCCTAAGTTTTTTTAGCCTAAAGGATCACCCCGTGCAACATAAATAATACTTCGTAACTACTTCGAGATGGGGTGTTACTCATATTATTCAGTGAGCACAGACTATCATCTCCTGCTACCTGATTACTATCTTTAAGTTATTACCTAAAGCGCACTAGTTGATTCTAAATTGTGCCTTATGCGTGCACTACCCATCCCATACATATGGCCCATGAGGCATTTGGACCTCTATTTTGGGTGGTTCTAGACTTAACTTAGGCTGCTCAGAAAATGTTAAAACTAGGTGACAATTCAAAACAAATAAGAATGCAATTAAATACAGTTAAGGGCTCAAGTTAGCCTCCGCAATTAGACAACAAATGCACGAAAAATAGATTTCTACAGCTGGATATTAGGTAGTTTCAGAATTGAGGGGGATTTGAAGTCGTTAACACTATAGACATGGTCTCTAGATGATATGATTAAGATATGCAAGCCATTTTAGACCTTTGATTTCTAAATTACCAATTTGTAAGTGCCAGATGCTGCTAGGTGGATTATTACAAATTATAAATTGATAAACCTATAGGCATGATCTCTAAGTGATTTACACAATAAGGGACAGTGAAACTTATTGGAAGTGCTCAAAATTACCTATAATCGCGTGGATAAACAATAAAACAATGTTTGAAGAGCAAGTAGTGATGTCCTATAGGCATGATTTCTAAAGATTAGCGATTGGAACTGATTCTCATACATTTAGCTCCTATAGGCATGCTTTCTAAAGATTGACAGTTGGAACTGATTTTATATATTTAGCTCCTATATGCATGCTTTCTAGATGGACGATATGATGCAATAGCGAATTAATTAGTTAGAATCCTATAGCCATAATATCTAATGAACATGGTGCAGATTAATGAGCAAAATCATTAGCATTTATCTCCTATAGGAATGCTATCTAGCAACACATAGCAGTAGTCACAAGATTAGATAAAGCACTTATGCATTGATATTATACTAATTATGTGACTGTGTGATCCCCTAATGACATGATTTCTCATAGTGCACAAAGAGACTCACATATACAGGTCGGATAGCAAATAGATCACACAAATCCTATAAACATACTTTCTACCCTTTTTATGCAAATATTAGGAGATACCCATTTCTCAATTTCACTATTACCCCAAAATTAATAAGCAAGATGCATTATGCCAATAAGACAAACAATAGAACATTAACTTAACATGTTCAAGCCTAAGGTTCAAATTATGCTAAACACTAGGGGTTAAACAGTGCAACTCACACAATAAGGCAAAACAGAGTCAAATGTTATTAGGGAAACACAAGTTAAGAAGCTATTCTAAAAGGTTCAAACTAATTGCTAGGGAGTACATAATTGGGCAAGGCAAGGACACAAAGTAATAAAAATGATTATGGGAGCAAGTTATAGCCAGAGTGAAGGTCTTAATATAGATTAGGACATATTATAGGTAACAATCTACTACTATAGAAATCCAGGACAAGGCAGGAAACAAACTTACGCCATATAGACAATGTAACATTCAAAGTACCAATACATTAAGCTAATCAAATTTCAAACAGTCTAAATTTTTCAAGCTAAACCTAAATGCATCTCCTAACTGACAATTTATGCATCAGCATATGCTAAAAAGGTTCATATCATAAACAAATTCGATACAAGCAGGGTTGCACATGGAAAATAGTCTAGAAACACCTTAAGTTTTGCAATTTCAGAGGCATGAATATGCTAATCAGGAACACAAGAGAATGAATATTGTGAAGGCTAAAGAACTCACCAGTTAATGATTGATAAGTAGACAAAGAAGAAAGAACAGAATCACTTTGAACATCAACACAGAGCAGTATAACCCAGGTCCTTAATGTGTCAAGTTCCCAAGGGCTTCAAGGAACCCAGGGCAGTGCTCACACCAAGGAGGGTCGAAAATAGAATTCTGATGACCTTGGCTTTCAGTCGGCCAAGAACCACAGTAGAAAAAGAGAATAAGAGAATAACAGAGTGAAAACCCTTAGCTTTTTTAGTGAAAACCTAGTGATTGAAGTCCGTCCAAAAAGGAATGGGGAGGGGTTTATATAGCAGTCAAAATCGAGCAAACATGTAAGGAAACAGAATAATTTAATCAACAAACAAGAAAACGAAACATGCAAATCGATTGAAATCTATTTAAGAGAGAAAATCTGTAAACTCTAGTTTTTTAGGGAAAGTGTAAATTAGCAGAATCCAAACAAAAATCGAACTCACACAGTATAGTATTGAACGTATATAGACGAAATAGTGCTCAAAATCAAAGATTCGAACCACTTTGGTTAGATTTCGGAATCTATTGCTTGCCATGTTTAGGCAAGCACCTAGGTAACACCACGAACGGACAACCAGTACCCAAAGGATTCAAATATGGTAAGAGAATAGTAGTCGAATCCCATTATCAGTGGGATTAGGAGAGGGGATTAAGAGGGAGGCGGCTAGGGTTCTTCAGAAGAGAGACTAGGAGAGTTGAGCGTTTAGGGGCGGCGGATTAAGGGGAAGTGCATAAGGTTCTGGGTTAGGTTATTTTAAAAGGGGGAGGTGAATGAGGGTTGTTGATCTTGAGAGATCAACGGCTGGGATCAAAAAATTTAACGGGCGGGTCGTTTAGAAACGGGTCGCGCCGGGTTTTAGTAGGGGTTTTTTGGTTTGGGCTTAGAGTAATTGGGATAGGTATTTGAGTGTTTGGGCCATTCATTTGGTCCGAAATTTGTTTAAAATTGGGTTGTTGTTTAAATACCCAAAATTTATCAAAACAATTTATAAAAATGCTTAATAAATAGAAATAAAAAATATTATTTATGAACTAAAATGATTAACAATGATAACTCAACATTATAAAAATATAAAAATACAATTTTGGCACAAATAATGTAATTATGCATGAGTATAGGCTATTATTGCAAAAATGTGTAATTAGCCTGAAAATGCAAATGCAGTTATAGAAAAAATGAAGTAAAAAATTGTAAAACATACATGTTGGTGTAAATAATAAGTTTGGACGATTAAGTCATCACAAAATAATTTAAAGGATAATTATTAGATATTTATATAATTTAAATGCAAGAAAATTAATCTGAAGCTCTACAAAATTATAGAAAATTATAGGAAACGCTTGTATAGGTTTGTAAACTAAATGATGATGCAAATATGCTATTTTGAAAGTATATATGCATTTTTTTTAAATATGAGGGAAAATTTGGGTATCAACAGCTGCCCCTCTTTCCCAGGAATGATGAAAGAGTTGTCGAGTAAAGAAATGATGAACGATTTTGACCGAATGGGGTGATTTGAAGAATAGAGGCTGGACTCGGGTTCCTGAGTTGACTACATATCCCTGGTGTTACGGGAATCAGGTCGTGTGTAGCTCTGGATCAATCGGTGAACTGAACCGGTGGAATGGTTATAGGAATTATCATATGTTTCGAAAAGGGTTCTTTTGGGTAGGAAAATATCATATGAATCTGCGCAGAATCATGAGTTATAATCTGAAAAGTTATAGATGTATTCCAAAATGGGTATCTGAACAGTTATCAAGTAAAAGTGGGTAACTGATGGTGGTCAATTGTGTTTGAAATAATTGCAGGATATGGACATTGTGAAGGGAAGCCGGAGCAAAGATTGCTCCAGTTAAGAGAACGGTTATCTGCTGGATTACCTGCAAAACTTAAACACAATTCATGCAAGTATATATAGGAATGCGAGAATTTAAACATGATGCAAATTTCCTTTGGACCATGAAAGTTGTCTTTGGACGATGAGGATGATGTCCTTAGACCATGACGTCCTGGGCCATGAATTTCGTGATAAGGGATTCTCATGCCATGAAATGATGTTCTCGGGCACTGAAAATGGTGCCTCTGAACCACGACGCCTTTGAATAATGATGTGCAATATTGAGAGATCCTCAGGCCATGGCATGGTGTCTTCCGGCTATGTGGATAATGCCTTCAGACTATGACGCCTTTGGACAAAATGGTGGTGTTTCACCCTATGAGATGCAAAGACATGATGCTTGTCATATGCGAAGTGAAACAAGACAGAGCTTAGTCTTGTGTAATATTGGGGCAAAGCTCAGCCCCGGGAAAGTAGAAAATAGTGCTAGGTTTTAAGCAGCATAACGGAGGTAGCATTTGGTATTATGCAAAGATAAGGTGATGCTTAGCCTTAGACAATTGAAGAGGCAATGCTTAGCCTGATGCCAAAAGAGGAGACGATGCTTAGTCTCGATGCACGAAAAGTCCGAGCTTAGCCTTATACAATTTAGGGAGGAAATGCTTAGCCTTATGCAAATAAAAGCAATGCTTAGCCTTATGCAATTAGGGAGGCAATGCTCAGCCTCATGCAAAAAGAGGAGACAGCTCTTAGTCTCATGCAAAGAAAGGAAACGCTTAGCCTTATGCAATTAGGGAGGGAATACTTAGCCTCATGCAAAAAGAGGAGACAGTGCTTAGTCTCATGCAAAGAAAGGCAATGCTTAACCTTATGCAATGAGGGAGGCAATGCTTAGCCTCATGCAAAAAGAGGAGACAATGCTTAGTCTCATGCAAGGAAAGGCAATGCTTAGCATTATAAAATTAGGGAGGCAATGCTTAGCCTTATGCAAAAAGAGGAGACAGTGCTCAGTCTCATGCAAAGAAAGGTCGTGTGTAGCCTTATGCAATTTAAGGAGGCAATGCTTAGCCTTATGCAAAGAAAGGAGACAGTGCTTAGTCTCATGCAAAGAAAGACTGAGCTTAGCCTTATGAAATTTAGGGAGGCAATGCTTAGCATTATGCAAAAAGATGAGACAGTGCTTAGTCTCATGCAAAGAAAGGTCGTTCTTAGACTTATGCAATTTAAGGAGGCAATGTTTACCCTTATGCAAAGAAAGGAGACAGCTCTTAGTCTCATGCAAAGAAAGGTCGACCTTAGCCTTATGCAATTTAGGGAGGAAATGCTTAGCCTCATGCAAGAAGAGGAGACATTGCTCAGTCTCATGCAAAGAAAGATAATGCTTATCATTATGCAAAGAAAGGACAATAAGTGATAGCAAAGTGTTTCTTAGCTGGAAACACGTTTGCGTATGCCAATCTTGCCGTCACGAAGATAATGATTTTTGATGTGTGTGCGTATTCCTTGTTCCTGCATCCAAAGAAAAATCGTGAATTTTGTGGGGAAGGTTGGTTTGTGCCTTCGCTTGCTTGATTTGCTTTTGCCTTGTCTCGAGATCATGTTCGAGTTATCCCCGATAGCAT
Organism: Nicotiana paniculata; assembly: GCA_005239505.1. Classification (NCBI taxonomy): domain Eukaryota; kingdom Viridiplantae; phylum Streptophyta; class Magnoliopsida; order Solanales; family Solanaceae; genus Nicotiana; species Nicotiana paniculata. The sequence continues at coordinate 37,617 of MDKI01265898.1, read as the reverse complement.
TTGGCTGTTTATAAAATAAAGTTTTCGAGAACATATGTGTGCATTTGATGAATGTAGTTAATTAAAAATATAGTAGTATGAAATATCAAGTTAGTTACATGAACCAATGACCCTCAAAATTCTACCCCAGTTCAATAAGCGATTCTTTGACCGTTCTGCACATGACGAAGTTGGCTGGACTTGCTCCAGAATTTTGAGCCCCAGTTTCTGACCATGGTAAAAATGAAGATTTTATTGAATTCTGACCGAACCCACAGGGCTGCCTACGTATCCCCTCTTGAATGGGAATCAGGTCAAGCGTAGTTCAGTTTCATCAGATGAAGAAATGTAAACAATCTAAACATAGTATCTCTTGATTGTGTCTGACTTGATACGTTTTGGCCAAATTTCTCCGTCCATTTCTGCAAGTATGAGTGCACCTCCTGTTAGTACTCTGTGAACTATGTAGGGCCCTTTCCAATTGGGTGAAAATTTTCCTTTGGCTTCATCTTGATGCGGGAAGATCTGCTTCAACACCAGTTGCCCCGGTGTGAACTGTCTAGGTCTGACCCTTTTGTTGAAAGCTCTGGACATTCTGTTCTGGTAAAGTTGACCATGGAACACTACATTCATTATTTTCCCGTCAATAAGAGTTAATTGATCATAGAGACTTCATATTCATTCTGCATCACTGAGTTCAGATTCTTGTGTAATTCTTAAAGAAGGAATTTCGACTTCGGAAGGAATGACAGCTTCAGTACCGTAGACCAGCAAGTAGGGGGGTTACCCCGGTTGATGTACGAATTGTGGTACGATATCCTAATAAGGCAAATGGTAATTTATCGTTCCATTTCTTGTGATTGTCTACCATCTTTCTCAAAAGTTTCTTGATGTTCTTATTAGCGGCCTCCACATCTCCATTCATTTGAGGCATGTATGATGTGGAATTCTTATGCTTTATCTTGAATATTTCACACATAGATTTCATTAATTCACTATTGAGATTGGAGGCATTGTCGGAAAGGATGGATTCTGGCACCCCAAATCGGCAAACAATATGATCCTTGACAAAATCTGCGACAACTTTCTTGGTTACATCTTTGTAAGATGAAACCTCAACCCATTTTTTGAAGTAGTCTGTGACCACTAAAATGAACTTGTTCCCATTCGAAGCGGAAAGTTTGATCGGACAGATGACATCCATTCCCCAAACGGTGAAAGGATAAGGTGCACTTGTTGCATTGAGTTCATTTGGTGGCACTCGTATCATATCTGCATGTATTTGGCATTGATGACACTTTTGGACATACCTAATGCAGCTCGCTTCCATATTCATCCAAAAATATCCCGCTCTTAATATCCTCTTAGCTAAAACGAAATCGTTTATGTGTAGTCCGCAAGTTCCGGCATGTATCTCTTGGAGAAGTTTGTAAGCTTCTTTGGTTTCAACACACCGTAATAATCCTAGGTCTGGAGTCCTTCTATATAGAATTCCTCTACTTTGGAAGAAATGGTTGGACAACCTTCGGAGTGTGCATTTCTGAGTATGATTTGCATTCTCAAGGTACTCTCATTTCATCAAGTATTCTTTGATATCACGGAACCACGAATTCCCATCTGTTTCTTCTTCAACATGAGTATGATAAGTTGGCCAATTATGGATCCTTACTGGAATAGGGTCGATGAAATACTTGTCTGGATGTTGTATCATGGTAGACAGAGTAGCCAATGCATCTGCGAACTCATTCTTGATTCTCGGAACATGTTCGAACTCTATCTTTGTGAATCTCTTCATCAACTCTTGCACATAGTACAGATACGGTAATACTTTGGGATTCTTTGTAGCCCACTCCCCTAGAACCTGATGCACCAAAAGGTCTGAATCACAAATTACTAGCAATTCCTGAATGTTCATGTCAATGGCCAAGTTGAGCGCCAAGATGCAAACCTTATATTCCGCGATATTGTTGGTACATGGAAATCTGAGCTTCAAGGATATCGAATAATGTTGACCTGTCTCTGATACCAAAATAGCTCTAATACCCACTCCTTTGAAATTTGCAACCCCATCGAAGAACATTCTGTAGATGTCGTAGGTTTCAGTGATATCTTCTCCTATGAATGATATCCCTTCATCGGGAAAATACGTTTTCAATGGTTCGAATTCCCCGTCTACAGGATTTTCTGCCAAATGATCCGCCAATTCTTGTCCTTTGACTGCCTTCTGAGTTACATAGACGATGTCGAATTCACTCAATAGTATCTGCCATTTTGCCAACTTCCTTGTAGGCATGGGTTTTTGGAAAATGTATTTTAGAGGATCCATCCTTGATATGAGGTATGTGGTGTAGGCACAGAAGTAATGCCTCAACTTTTGAGCTATCCATGTCAGAGCACAGCAAGTGCATTCCGGCAAAGAATACCATGCCTCATAAGGTGTGAACATCTTATTCAGATAGTATATGGCCTTCTCTTTCCTTCCCGTCTCATCGTGTTGTCCCAAGACACAACCGAAAGCCCCATATAGTACGTACAAATAGAGTAGCAGAGGTCTAACAGGTTCCGGCGGGACCAGGACTGGTGGTATGGACAAATATTCCTTGATTTTTTCAAAAGCTTCTGACGTTGTTCAGTCCACCTTGTTGCGGCATCCTTCTTTAACATTTTGAAAATTGGTTCATAGATCACAGTTGATTGCGCTATGAAACGGCTGATATAGTTGAGACGCCCTAAGAAGCTCATCACATCTTTCTTGTTCTTTGGAGGTGGAAAATCTTGGATAGCCTTGACCTTCGATGGATCCAACTCAATTCCTCGGCGGCTGACGATGAATCCTAATAACTTTCCAGAAGGGACCCCAAAAGCACATTTAGCGGGTTTCAGTTTCAAATTATACCTTCAAAGTCGATCAAAGAACTTCCTCAGGTCTGTTAAGTGATATGTACCCTTCTTGGATGATGACGTCATCCACATACACTTCTATCCTCTTGTGTATCATGTCGTGGAAAATGGTTATCATAGCCCTCATATAAGTGGCTCCAGCATTCTTCAGGCCATACGGCATCATTTTGTAGCAGTATACTCCCCAAGGTGTAATAAAGGCTGTCTTCTCAACATCTTCTTCATCCATCCAGATTTGATGATATCCCGCGAAGCAGACCACAAAAGAATAGAGTTCATGCTTGGCACAGTTATCGAGCAGTATGTATATGTCGGGCAACGGGAAATCATCTTCAGGAATTGCGCTATTTAAATCTCGATAATCAACACATACTCTAACTTTCCCATCCTTCTTCGGAACTGGCACAATATTAGCCAACCAGGTTGGATATTCAACCACTGTGAGAACCTTAGTTTTGATCTGCTTGGTGACTTTCTCTTTTATTTTCAGACTCATATCTGGCTTGAACTTTCTGAGCTTTTGCTTTACAGGCGGACACATAAGGTTGGTAGGTAGCTTATTAGCCAATATAGATGTGCTCAAACCAGTCATATCATCATTAGACCATGCAAAACTATCTTCATATTCTTTCAGGAAATGGATGTACTCTTCTTTCTCTGATGGCGACATGTGAATGCTTACGCGAGTGTCTTTGACTGATTCCTAATCTCTCAAATTGACTATCTCAGTTTCATTCAGATTGGACTTAGGCTTTTTCTCAAAATTTTCTACTTCTCTGACAATTTCCTCAAGTATTATATCTTTTTCTTCTATTTCCTCTGAATCACTATCCTTCTGTTGCGTTGTCTCATTACATGTCACAGTTGTTGCTTCATCAGGATAAATAATAATAACATTGTAGAGAGAAAAATGTAAAGGACAATAATAAATACTAAAATAGCAAACCATTGACAAATACCAAAACATCAAACAAAAGCAATTTTACCGATCCGAACAATTGTTTCAGAGCAAAATAATTAAAGCAAAAAAATGTCTTAAAACGCCCATAAAATTGTTTTCAAAATAAATGATGCTAATGGCCAGGCTACCCCGGAACTCGCGGGCCCTTGATGGTGTGGCGGTCCAATTCCTGAGAACAACTCCTTTCTCCACTATCTGAATGACGAGGCCTTCCTCATCCTCCTCCTCCTCCTCCTCCACTATTGCACTGCAATCCATGTCCTCATCTTCCAAGAACAGATTTCATAAGCTAGCTAAAAATTCATTTTCTTCAGATCCCTACATCATGTCAGCTTGATGAAAGGACTAGCTGCTCAAGAGGGTAATAAGGACCACGCCATGGCGGCGACCAATCATTATACTCCTGCCAAGTGTACTGATATCCAAGTCCAAAGTTTGTGCCGTGACGCTTTAGTTGTATTGGTTTAGTGATACCCTGGAGATTCTTACTGAGACCCCTACCAGGTTCATACCCTGCCCATGTCAATATGATCTCTATTTTGCTGCTCCACCATTTATCTTTCTCAATCGCGTTGACACGCTTAATGCGATGGTATGTGTCTCCACCCAACTTCCTTTTATTCTCAACAACCAGAATAGTCTGATTGGTATAAATAGGGTTACTCCCGTCCCCATAGATGATTACTTCCTGATGATTCCATTCAAACTTCACGGCCTGGTGTATAGTAGAGGCTACGGACCCAGCAGCGTGTATCCAAGGTCGTCCCAACAATAGATTGTATGTGGCAGATATGTCTAACACTTGATATTTAAAATCAAACCAGGTCGGGCCCATCTGTAACAGAAGTTGGTTTCCACAATCGTGGCCCTTTAGGACCCTTCGAATGCTTTCACGTTCATACTCTCTGCTCGTATCTCATGAAAACCCTTACCCAACCTCTTCAAAGTGGTTAATTGACAAATGTTGAGCCTTGAACCCACATCTATCAGGACCCTGGCAATGAATTTTTCCTCACACTCTACTATGATATGAAGTGCCCTGTTGTGCCTCAATCCTTCTGGCGGTAGTTCATCTTCGTGAAAAGTGATCTTATGGCTTTCCAATACATGTCCTACTGTATTGTCATCTCCCTACTGCTAAAGTTATTGGGTACATAGGCTTCATTCAATACTTTTATCAACGCATTCATATGCGCCTCGGAGTTCTACAGTAATAATAGAATGGATATTTGAGCGGGGGTTTTATTCAGATGATCAACCACAGAATATTCTCTTGCTGGCACCTTTCTCCAAAGATCGTCTGGACCAGTCTCAATGACATGTGGCTTAGAAGCGGCTTTTTTACTTGTTCCTCCTAAGTGTTCGGTCGTATAAACCCTACCAGTTATAGTCATGCCTTGTGTTGCACCTGTCTCCTCCATTTTTGTCTTTCCTTTCCTTCTCACTTCTGCAACATAGTCCCACGGTACAGCATTGGACTTAAAGGACGGTGTAGGTGCTACCGTCATGGTGAAGGGTGTGGTCACTTCCACCTCAAACGGAGTTGGCGCGGATGAGGGCGTTTTTACTTCAACCTCAATCAGTGATTGAATCTTTACCACGATAGGCGTGAGAGTGACTGGAGGTATTTTAGGATTATCCCCTTCACGAATGAGTCTAATTCACCCATCTGGATCCCATTCTTCATCAATTTCTATCATATTTACCGTCTTGCCCCTATGACCCGGAAGAGGATTGTTGCGAACATTAGGTGCAGCCTCCTTTGCCTGTATAACCTTGGTGTCAATCAGCATCTGGATCTTATCCTTCAAATTGCGACATTCATCAATAGTATGCCCTTTCATGACTGAGTGTTAGGCACATGTCTTGTTTGGGTTAATCCACTGGAGGAATTTTCCATGGAATTAGCGGGAATGGGAGTGACATAACCGGCAGCCTTCAGTCTCTCGTACAATTGGTCGATGGTTTCAGCAATTGGGGTGTACTGTCTGGGCGATCTGCGGTCAAATTTGGTCTAGGTTTTTGGTAGTTTTGGCGGGCTGGTGGTGAGTGGTAGTATGTTGGCTGGGTGTTATAAGTATGGTAAGTGGTGGTGGGTTGTTGTTCTTTGGGAGATGAAGGCTGATATGTGGGTGGGGGTGTTTGGTATGTGAGAGGAGACTTGGGACCTTGGGCCACCATCATTGCCCCTACTTCATTCTTTTAGAAATACCGCCTGGCTGCAAGGTTTTGTTTGTAGCCTGGAGGGCTTCAAAATTTGGTACCATTCCACTCTTAATTTCATCTTCTATTCTTTCTCCCAATTTGATGATGTCATTAACTTTATGGTTTTCAATAACCATCAATCTCTCATAATACTGCGGATCCTGAGCTCGGACAAAGAACTTGTTCATCTGTTTTTCTTCCAGTGCTGGCCTTACTTTTGCAGCTTCAGACCTCCATCGAGTAGCATACTCGCAGAAAGTTTTCGTCGGATTCTTTTTAAGATTCTGAATACAGAAGACTTCTAGAGAATTTTCTATATTAAACATGAATCGATCCATAAAATCCGACGCTATACTTGCCCAGTTAACCCATTTCTTTGGGTTTTGACTGATGTATCAAGATAGGGCATCTCCAGTGAGGCTCCTCATGAACAACTTCATGCGAATTCTTTTATCCTTGCCAACCCTACGAGCTTGTCACAATATGTTCTCAAATATACCTTCGTATCTTATGTCCTGTTGAACTTTTTGAACTTAGGAGGTTTGTAACCCTCTGGCAGTTCTACGTCCTACTGAATACACAAATATTCATAATTCAGACCATCGACGCCTTTACCACCTTCGACACTTTGGACTCGGCCAGTGAGTTTCTTGAGTTCCTCCTCCATGTTCTTAATGATCAGGTCCTTCTCGGTGGACTCCGGTGTGTACAGGGTCTATTGTGGAGTGTGAGGTAAGTTTTCCACGTATATAGGGTTGCTTTGATGGACTCCAGGGATTTGGGCGTAGTGGTGGTCGTTGGTTGAGTTTTGGGGATCAGGGGTAGGTTGTGGTGCGTTTTGATGAGTGTGGTAGGTGGTGGTTTGTGGATACAAGGTCGGATGGTGATGATGTTGTGGAGGGGTCGGTATTGGTGGAGGGTTAGGATTTTGAGGAGGTGTGTCATATTGATGAGGTGGGGGAGGATTTTGCGAATGTTGGTTTTGTGTGATCTGGGGAGGTGCTGGGTTTTGGGCATTTTATTGGTTGATGTCGGGGATGTTCACGGTAAGGGAAAGGTTTGCCAAGTTCCGGACCTGCTCAAGTTCCCCTTGTAACTCCATTATTTTTTGTTCTAGTCGTAAGACCAAGTCGTTTTGTGCCGGAGTACTCCGATCATCTGATGTTTGGACATTCTCTGCATGTGTAGCGTTGTCTTTCCTGATACCGCTCATGCCGTCCATTTTGGATTTTCCTTTTTTTTGGGATCACTTGTTGGAGGAGAAGGTGTAGGACCTCTAGATCTAGTATGATATGTTGATGTTCCCAGTATGCACGAACCAAACTTGGGGGATGGGAATAAGCAAATGAAAAGAAAACCAAAGGTAAACAAGTCAATAAGGAGTATTAAAAGGATATTTGCGGTATTTAAACACGTATTGCGGAATTATAAATTTGTGTCCTAGTTTTGGGTAACTAATTTTGCTTGAGGTAGGCCTAAACGACATAAAGATTTGGAGAAAATTGATGCCAATAATTGCGCCATTTCATTAATGTTATACATGGGCCAAATCCCTACTAAAACGACAATAATTATAAAAAGTTACCAATGGCATTTGCCTTATTACAATCAAAGTCTAAAAACGAGTCTAGAAAGCAAATAAAACATTGTTCCTAATCTATTTGGTCCCAAAGGGACCTTATCCATGCTTGGACTTCTTAGCTCCATCAATCAGGTTCCCTAGGTCGCGCATGTCCAACAGTAGATAAGCCCTTGCTAGATGCCCTCCTTCGTTGCCCTCTGCATTCTGACAGTCTGTGATCCTTTTCCTCATCTTTCCCTCAAGCTCCATCAACCCCTGCTCAAAATATTCCAACCTCTCTGTTGATTTAGTAGCGATTCCTTTCCACTCGTTGATTGCTTTCATATCCACTTTATGTTGTTCCAAATGCCTGACTTCAGATTCGAAAACCCTTTTGCGCAAAATCCTGTATTTGACTTGTGCTTCAACAGCATTGTCTATAACCCTATTCTTCAGATTAATCCCCAGCTTGAAATCTTCCGCAATATCATCTACCAACCATGATGGATAGAAGTACACATGGCCGGTATGATACCGATCTGGCTGGATAGTATCTTTCTCCACAATGATCTTTTGATTCCACATATGTTGTGCCTCGAACTTGAATGGAATGGTGTTCCCCTTGAAGGTTTCTTTTTATTGGACCATGTTGAAAACCCGAGGTATAACCTGCTTCCTCCCATCTTGTCTCATTACCCTTATAGGAGCGTAATAATAGATTCCTCTCAATCCGATAAGCACTAGATGAGTAGTCTCTCTTGACCTGATGATGAACTCACTGCTAGGGAACCATTCGAACATCCAATGCACCTTTTCATCTGTCAAATTGCTGAAGAAGCGTACCCAACTCACATCACTTCTTGGTTGTGCAAACCTATTTGGGATAAAAGTCATTCTCTTCGGATGATGATAGGCTATGTGGTCATTCCACAATCGTCGCGGAAGTTCTTGATGGTACTCACCTCTCTGAAAGTGTTCTAATAAACATACTTGCAACAACATATTGCAACCCTCGAAGTGCCCATACCCCTTTTTACAGTGGTCGAAGGCCTGGTACATCTCAGCCAAGATCATAGGGACAATGTCAATTCCCTCCATCAAAGTCCTAGCGAACATAGCTAGGAAATTGTGGATCCTTTCTCCCTTCATCAGAAATATCAGCATTCCCAGAAAATAGACAATGAATATAAAGACCCGACGGTGTATCCAACCCAAAGAAGTAATGGCAAGTTCATCATGGTGAAGGCGATATGACTTGTTGTACTCATAATGCTCATAAAGTAATTCAAATGGTATGTAGGACTTCTTCAGACAGAGTAGCTCATCATTTTTCTTGAAACCCATCATTTTCAAGAAACCTCGGAAAGTGCGGTTTTTCGGTACCAATAAACCAGGGTTGTCCCATGGGAGTCCAGCGAAGCCTCCTATTTCCTCTAAAAGAGGAGTCATTTCTATGTCACCAAAATTGAAGACAGCTCTCTTCTCATCCCAAAACATGGTAGCAGCCTCAACCAATGCATAGTTAGGCTGAATGTCTAATAAGGAGGTTAGGTTCCCGAGGACCCTTTTTACATGGTTTTTGTCACTAGTAGAGAGGTTTTTCCACCAATCCAGCACCAAAGGTGGGATGTTATGAACCATGCCGAACCTGGAGACTTCGTGCCTCATTTTTGCAAAACAAATAGAGTTAGATCCCCCCCCCCCCCCAGATTCGACTATTTATACATTAATGATCGGCATACTGGCATGTGTTCTCCAAATAATGCACATATCGTGATGGTGTCCATTGGGATTGTGTGAATACCGACAGACTTTGGACAAGGCTTGCCTTAGTGAGTTGTCACGCAGACAGCATTCTAACCCTTACTAGGTTTGGACATGATGCATGCACAGTTAATAATAGAGTAGGTTTCTAGAAGAGTCTAAACCGGTACCCTCAAGCGGAAAACTTGATAGGGAAGGCACGAAACCGTCGACTGCACCGCTGATCGACTAGTTTTACCGCAAATAAGCCTTTCCAAATTTAAAGGGTGATTTCGGAAGAGCGCGGACACTCATCAAGCGTTGCTATGGTAGTAATTGGGAACGAGTGGAATATGATGTGGACTATGCTTTATGCAAAGATAAACAATACGTTGTCAAATATTTTGCATGATGAAAACAATACATGCAGTATTAAAATGAAACGTAAAAGACATAAAGTGCTAAAGGAAAGATGAACCGATTCCAATCCGATATTACCCTCCTTAATCCAAAAGTCTTCATTGCATACCGAAAAGCCCTACGTGATTTCAAGTCGAGCAATCTTACATTAGTGGTGATCTACATGAGAGGCAAGCATATGGTACTTAGAGTCGGGCTTGTGACATTCTTTTGAGAGTTATGAGCTAGTCTTCCTCGAGTCATTGTTTTCAATTCTTCACTCGTGAGTCAGACGAGCTTTCGAAAATTATATGAGGAGGAGTTTGGGATCCACAACGACTTGCATGAATGTGCGAGCTTCCTTGATGAAAAAAGTCAACCCTTGAATCTCAAGTGTCACATTAGAGTCGTTTGTTCTTCAACATTCAAATCATAGGCTTGTTAATGATTCATGAGTGTGTGGGTAATTCTTGGTCCCAAATTATTTTTTTTCAACTCAACTTAGGCCAGCTGAAATATACCTTTTTCTAGTGGAGGTGGGAATTGCCTTAATTTCTTGAGGACAAGTAAAAGCTTAAGTTCGGGGGAGTTGATAAGTAGGGATTTTGACTACTTATGTGCTCTCTTTTACTTGCGTTTTAGCTCAAAAATGGTTAAAGGTATTCCCGAGAACTAACGAAATGAGCTTTCTTGCAGTAATATTGGGAAACTAGCCAAAGAAGTGAAAATCAACTCAAAAATGAGTCAAAATTGGACAAGGAACAAAACAGGGCGAAAATGCTTACACTGTGGACCGCACAATACTGTGTGCGGCCGCAAAAATGAAGAAGCCCTGTCAGAGTAGCTTCAGACTATGCGGACCGCATAATTTTGGTGCTCCCGTAGAGGAGGAGATTCCGAGAAGTTTTTTTTAGGTAACCTAAGGATATGCGGACCACACTATTATTGTGTTCCCACAAGAGCCAAAGTGCGGTCGCACTCACTATTTGGCGGTCCGTAGAAGAAGAGATTCAGAGAGTTTGATTTAGGGCCATTTGAAGATATGCAGTCCGCAGGATTATTGTGCGGCAGCAGAAGCCAAAGTGCGACCGCACTCACAAATGTGCGGTTCGCAGAAGAAGGTCTAGTCCCATCCCAATATCAAGTGTGCGGCTGCACTCAGAAATGTGCGGTCTGCACAAGTAGATGAAATGCGGCCGCATCCCACTTTTATGCGACCGCAGAAGACCCAGTTGACCAGTCAAGCTCAGAGTGCGGAACGCACTCAGAATTATGCAGCCGCACAACCTCCACAGGGGCATTTTTATCCGATATTTCAGCTTAGTATAAATAGAACTTTTTGTCATTTTTAGGTTAAGTTGTATTAGTGTAGAGCACCTGAGCCGTTTTCGTTACTGTTTTGAGTAATTTTGTACTAGATAAGCTTCTATACATTAGATTTTCTTTCCATAATTAATTGTTATTCATTCTATCTTAATTTCTTCTTTTATTTCTTCATTTTCTATGAGTAGCTAAACTCTTAGCTAGGGTTGTGACCCAACCCTAGCATGGGTACTTAATGGGTTACTGATTTAGAGCTTGTTTAAGATCGGGTATATGTTATTTAGCATTGTTCTTGCTTAAATTTCTAGAATTAATGGTTGCAAACATTAATTCATACCTATTTTGACCTAGTCTCTACTTGAGAAAGAGAGGCTAAGTCTATGAAAACTTGGCTAAATAGGAATTGGGTGAACTCAAGAAATTGATTGCCCCAATTAAAGGGTTGAACCTAGAGATAGCAAAACCCGACTGGAGCATTTATCACTTTATTTGTGAAATACCCATTTGGACTTGAGAAAGACAAATCGGGAAAAGTCACTCAAACTACCGAGAGGATAGAGTGAGTAATTGAGTGTGATTGCTACAATGTATCCCGATCAACCAAACATGTCCTAAAGCTTTAAATGTGTTAGGTAACCAACTAGGTGGAAGTCGCAACCCTAGATCCTCTCATCAATTGAAAAACAACCAAAACCAAAAATATTGTCTCCTAGTTTTATGATTGCAATCAATAGCTCAAAGTAGAAGTAGAAACAACAAACAAGAATGTGGAAGAGTAATCAAGGGAATATCATACAATTAAACTAAATACATACCTAATCCCAATTCTAACTCCCTGTGGATTCGATCCCGACCTACGTTGGGTTTTATTATTGCATCAACCGCCTCACTACCTATTTGTGGTGTGATTTTGGGCAAGATCAGTACTCCCTCATCACTTCTAGGTTAAAACTTACCTAGAGAGTCTTTACTATTATTGTGCACAAATCACTTGCATCCAAACTCCCTAAGATGGGATATATTTGGCTTTCTCCATTTAAGTAATTCATAGGGAGTCTTCTCAACAAGAGATCTAGTCATGCACCTATTTATGATGTAACATGCAGTATTCATAGCTTCTCCCAGAAACTATGGGGCGGTTTACTAGAAATAAGCATAGCCCTACCCATTTCTTCCAATGTCCTATTCTTTCTTTCAACTACTCCATTATTTTGTGGAGTCCTAGGAGTAGAAAAATTATGATCTATGCCATGCTCGTCACAAAATTCAGCAAATTTAGCATTTTCAAATTTAGTACCTTGATATGGCCTAATTGATGCAAGTTGATTACTTAGTTGTTTCTGAGTTTTTCTAACAAAAGAAGTGAACATGTCAAATTCTTCATCTTTAGATGTTAGAAACCTTGTTCAAGTAAGCCTATAGTAATCATCAATAAGCACCATAACATATCTCTTACCACCTCTGCTCAATATTCTCACTGGTCCACAAAGATCCATATGAACCAGTTCCATCGTCCTGGTGGTGCTTACCATTTTCTTGATTTGAAAGACTTCCCCCTTGCACAAGCCTTACAAACTTTATCTTCCTTGAACTTAATGTTAGGCAGTCCTAGCATCAAGTCCTTAGAGATTGTTGAGTTGATTTAAACTGGCATGTCCAAGTCTTTTGTGCCAAAGGAGGGGATCATTATCCAACACACTTAAACAAGTGAGTTCATTATCTGAGAGTGTGGACAAATCCACAATATTTATTTTGTTCACTCTTTTTTCCCTACAAAACTATCTTGTCAGTGATAAGATTAATCACAAAGCATTTTGTAGAGGTGAATGCAACCATGTTACCTCTGTCACACAATTGTGATACACTTATTAGACTGTACTTCAGTCCATCAATCAAGTAGACATTCTCAATAGAGTGAGAGTCGGTCTTACCTACCTTGTCAACCCCAATGATCTCGACTTTTTCCCATTTCCAAAGGAGACATTACCTAATTTTAAGATCCTCAAGTGAAAGGAACTAGTTCTTGCTTCTTGTCATATGCTTTGAGAAGCCACTATCCATGTATCATATTTGGCTTCTCTCCTTCACTTGGACATGCAAAAGGAAATCAGGGGTTAGCATTAGGAACCCAAACTAGTTTGGGTCCCTTTCTATAGGAAAAAAGGATGAATCAAATTCTTTTTAGCCCAACTTGGTAACCAATTCTTCCCTTGAACAAATTCTTTGTTATTTTGGCTTGCCTTTTCTTATGCAGTGCATTCACTTTTATAGTGACCTGTTTTATCACAGTGTGTGCAAATCTTATTCTCGGGAAGTGTAATATTTGCTTTTGGGATCCCACTTAGGTGCAGAGTTCCCAAAGTCAATTCCTCTTTTCTTGCTACTATGATGTTCTTGTAGCCATGAAAGTGCATCGGGGGACCTGTTCCATTACAAGTTCTGTCTAGCTCATGTTTGACTATGCTTAGATCCTCCTTTAGGCTTCTTATCTGCTCATCCCTTTTGTACAACTCATCTTTCATTTTTCCTACATTTTCTTCTAAAGTGAGTTGTGTGTGATCATATATCTTTTTACTTGTTCCTAATTTAAATTTTAGATTTTCATATCTAAGTTCTAGGACGGTTGTATCAAGTTCATGTATCTGGTTCTTCAACACAGCATTTTCACTTTTAGTTTCATTAGCCCTAAGTTCCAAGTTTTTGCACTTAGCTTTTAAAACTACACTCTTTTGACAGTTGTTTCTTTTCATTATTTACATTCTCAGATTCATCAATTAGCTCAAGGAGCAACTCGAATAACCTTTCCTAAGACAAAAATTTAATCTTGTCTTTGAGATGAGAGACAATTACCTCTCAGCTTCTTCATCATATTCTCCAACAGTCATAAGTGCTCGTTCATCATCCTCATCATCATCTGAGCTTTCATCCAAGCTATCTCCCCAAGCAGCGATCATAGCCTTTGTTGATCCTTTGTTGTTGATTTTCTTGGGTTGAACCTGGTCCTTCTTCCTATTCCTTCGTTTAGCTCTTTCCTTCTTCCACTCAATTTCCTACAGAGGACAATTCTTGATGTTGTGATCAGCCTTTCCACACTTGTAGCAACCATCATTGGTTTATTTCTCAATAGCTTTTGATTTGTTGTAGCTTCCACTTCTTGAAGAACCTTTTCCTCTCCTTAGGTACTTCTTGAAGTATTTGGTGTCCAGATCAGAACCTCCAGTGATTCTGAGAGCCAAACTCCTTTCTTTCTTAGATACATCCATCTTCATGGTATGTCTCCTAAGTTCATAGGCAGTAAGATTTCTAATTAATTCATCCAGCGGGAGAGTGGCAATATTCTTTGATTCCTGGATGGCAGTGATTTTATTCTCCCAAGTGCTAGGCATAACTCTAGTCAATATCTTTTCTACCCTTTCTTCTTCAGGAATAATCCTTCCAAGATATTTCAGCTCGTTTGTCAGTATAGTGAATCTTGTGTACATTTAAATGGTTTCTTCTTCCTTCATAGCAAAACTCTCATATTGAGAGTACAGTAGAGTTCCTATGATCTTTTCACCTGAGGTGTCCCTTCATGGGCCACTTGCAGTGTGTCCCAAATTTTCTTTGCAGTGGTACAACCTTGGGTTCTGCTGTACTCATCTGGACCAAGTCCACAAATAAGAAATTTCTTGGATTTAGCATTCTTCTCCCACTTCCTCAACTCCTCAGCAATGCAATCATCTCTTGTCTTTTGCGCATCTACTCCTTCAGCATTCTTCTTCAAGGTAGCCAATGGACCATCGGTGACAATGTCCCATAGTTCATAGTCCTCTCCTATAATATGACCACGCGTCCTATTTTTCCATCAAGAGAAGTATTGGCCATTAAAGAGTTGTGGCCTATCAGTGTATTTCCCTTCTCAATATCCAAGTGGTGCACTCATGTTGATCTTTTCCTAAGGTGTAAGCTTCTTCAAGGATAACCTGCTCTGATACAAATTGATGTTTTATACTTAAACGCCACACAAGAGGGGGGTGATTCGTGTGGTGTCCAATTTTCGCGTGTATAGATTATAGAAGGACCTGGTTCTTCTATGTGTTCTTTATACTACTGTTGCAGAAATAATAAATGTGGAAATTAAATAACACAAGTATTTTTACGTGGAAAACACCCGGCTCAAAAGGTGAAAAAACAATGAAGTAGGATTTTCCCTAACACTTCACTAAATCACTAAGCCAAAACAGCATTTACAAAAACTCTTTGTACACCTAGGGATTACCTCTAATCCCGTTGTGGCAACCAGCCTCTAATTGTTGCAACAACTTCAAAATAACTCTAACTTGAATGCTCAGGGTACCTAATACAATTGCTTCTAAGTAAAGCTAAAAGGTACAAATTGAAAGCACCTACTACAATGAAACAAGAACAAAAGACAGACACTTGGAACTGGTTCTTCTATAAGGTTTATGTAGCTTAAGGTTCGCACACTTGAATCACAAAGGAATTGATTTTAAATGCCTTGCTATTTTGCTCTCAACTCACGTTTAACTTCAGCTTTTATGCGTACATGTAAAATGAAAACATCCTGCAATTTGTAGAGTTAGTAGAATAAGGATTAACTAGAGTTCCATTGCTATACTCTTCCTTGGTGGAAGAGTTCTAGTTAACTTCATTTCTAACTCCTTCCTTATCTTGGATAGTGTTCACTTCGAGTAAGAAGTCCTTCTCCTTATCATTTATGCAACAATTTCTATCAGAATATATCAGATATAACAACTTAAGCTTATCTCCTTCACGTGCATCCCTTATGCTCGAGTTTTCTCGTGTCTGTGTACACTATGTATGGACCTGGTTCATGCTTGAGTTCCTTTGACAATAATCAAAACAAACTTCACTTGGTCCAACATAAGGGATATGAAAGCAAAGCAATAAAGAATCCTGTACCAAATCAAGGAATGCTACAATTAATACAAAGCAACAAGACAAGCCAAATATATGAAAGTTAAAGTGTACAATTAAGACAACTAAGGCAAGTAGCAGTTAATCATGGAAGAAACTAACATTTCAATACAACAGTAATTAATGACAAGTAACAAGTTACGGCATAGAAAGCAACTAAAGCATGTAACAATTAAGACATGGAATAAGATAATTAATGAAATACAAGGAAAGCATGGAAACAACTATTTTAACAGACGTATGTACACTCTGTCATCTCACATATACGCCATTACACACATAATTCACATAACAAATAGTTCAAGGGTTCATATTTTCCTCAAATCAAGGTAATACCCAACACTTACCTCGCTCCACAAGCAAATCAAAGCTCAACCGAGGCCTTTCCTCTAAAACTCGCCTTCAAATCAATCGAATCTAACCAAAATCAACTTAATATCAACAAACAATACCAGGGAAATTAATTACAATACATAAAGCTATTATTTTTACATTTTTCCCAAAAAGTCAAGAAAAGTCAACTCTGGGCTCGCTTGGTCAAAACCGGAGATTTGGACAAAAACCCAATTGCCCATTAACCCCCGAGCCCGATTATGCAATTAGTTTTGAAATATGACCTCAATTTGAGGTCAAAATCTCAATTTTACAACCCCCCACCCCCCACCCCCCACCCCCAATTCTTCCCAAATACCTAATTTCTATCATGAAAGAGCGTAGATTAAGGTTAGAAATCAATGGGTGTTGATGAAAATGGAACAAAAACGAGTTAAAGTATACTAACCTATGAAATAGTGATGAAATCTCTCTTCAAAACCGACTCTAAACCGAGGTCTAATGAGAATATGGTGAAATATGGATGAAATCCCAATTTTTGGAAGTTTTAAAGCTTGGGAGTCAGGTATTCTTCGCGTTCGTGAGGCACCTCACAAGTTCGCGAAGAGCACTATCCAAAAGGCCATTGCGATCGTGATCACCTCTTTATGTTCGCTTTCCTAGGCTCGCGTTTGCATAGAGTGATCTGCCCAACTCCTGCAAAACCCCACAAACCTTCGTGTTCGCGTATGGGTGGTTGTGTTCGCGAAGGTTAAGCCCCCAAAGCTTCGCGTTCGCGAACTATTCCCCGCGTTCGCATAGGGTAAATCCAACCCTAGCCTAGGTTACTCTTTGTGATCGTGAGAGTAGCTTCGTGGTCGCAAATAAGGATGCACCAGACAGTAGCAGACCTTAGAAACCACTATTCTTCTAAGTTTAAAATCATCCATTGCCTATCTTAAACTCACCTGATCCTCTTGGGCTCCAACCAACTATGCACACAAGTGTAATAACATCATAGGAACTTACTTGTGTGATCAAAATATCAAAATAACACCTAGAACTACGAATCAGACATAAAAAAGGAATGAAATTTTCAAAGAAACTCAAGAACATGCAATTTTACAACCGGACGTCCAAATCACATCAAATCAACTAAGTTTTGCTTCAAATTTTGTAGACAAGTCATTAATACTAAAATAAACCCATACCAAGTTCTGGAACCAAAATCCTAACCCGGTAGTAACAAAGTCAACCTACGGTCAAACTTAAGAATTCTTTAAACATTTAAATTGCTAGTTTCCAACAAATTATGTTAAATCAAGTTAGGGACTTCCGAATTAGACTCCGGGCACACACACAAGTCCCAAATCATGATATGGACCCACCAGGATCGTCAAAACACTAATACAGGTCTATTTTCACAAAATGTTGACCGTAGTCAACTCAAATGAGTTTTAAGGTAAAATTTCACATTTTCATTAATTTTGCACATAAAAACTTTTCAGAAAAAGATACGGACTATGTGATTCGGTTCATCACATTTGATTGGGGTCCCAGGTGACCCGAGGCCATTTCGGCGCACTATGTGAAAATTTGAAAAAATGGGATTTGAACTTGAAAATCTTTAGTTTTAATGATCGATTCTTGATATTTGATGTTATTTTGATGATTTGAGCTAGAGAGCGAGTTTGTATGATATTATTACACTTTTATGAATGTTCTGATTGGAGCCTGAGGGGTTCGGGTGAGTTTCAATTGTATTTTGGGTGGTTTTGGAACAGCTAAAGGGGAGCCGGTGTTGGTAACATGCAGATCTAGAATTTGCGAGGTTTTGCTCGTAAATGTGAGCATGTTTTGTCAATTACTATGCATATAAGATTTTTGTTATGTGGGCCTACTTAGCTCAGAGGTTGGAGCACCCATTTGTAATGTGATGCTCATCGGCTCGATTCTGATAGCCGATTTTTCCCTATTCTTTTCTTATTCCATTTTTTGATGATTGATAATGTTCCTTTGATATCTAAGAATATTAAAATAACGCCTTATTCCTTTTCCAAAAGCTATCAATATATATATATAGGGGGTTTGTATATCAATTCATCTCATTCTTCTGTTCTTTATACTAATAGTACAAGTACACTATTTCAGTAAACTTCACCTCATTTAGATCAATTTAGTTTTAGTTTAAGTTTATTCTATAAAATAAAATTCAATAAAAAATAAAATAAATAAAAATAAGAATTAATTTGAAATACTAAATAAGAATAAGAAGTCTTTATGTCGCATTACCGAGGACCTCATTTCAAAAAAAATACGCCGTCTGGGGGCTTTACCAGGACTAACTAATAAAAAGCCTAGGACCAGAAGTGATCTTAGAAACCAATCGCGTTCCCGGAAAAAATCAATATCGTATTCGTCTTGAAGAAAAATAAAATTTTCATTTTTATTATGGTCTTACAGAACGAAGATTACTTAAATACGGTGGTATGCCAGAAAGCCAAGGAGTCAACACGTCAAGTTTTACTATAATTACTTGAAATGTGTTTGGATAACATCCTTTTTCGATTGCGTATGGCTTCAAATATTCCCATAGACTGTCAATTAGTTAACCATCGACATATTTTAGCTAATGGTCGTATAGCAGATATACCGAGTTATAGCTGCAAATCCCAAGATATTACTATGGCAAAGTATGAACAAAAACGCAGAGCTCTGATTCAAATTTCTCTCGATTCATCCCCTAATGAGAAATTTCTAAACCATTTGACCCTTCACCCATTCCAATGTAAAGGAATAATCAATCAAATAATAGATAGTAGATGGGTTGGTTTGAAAATAAATAAATTGCTAGTGGTAGAATATTATTCTCGTCGAACTTAAACCTCAAACTGAAACCGAGGGTTTGAAAATTTTCTTCCCTTTGGCGAAGTAAATTAACCTAAAGTTAAGTAAGATAAATCCGAGTTTGATCTAGATTTTCCCCATTTTTACATCATACACCAAGGATCTATTTACATTCCTTGTCTACTCCTTTCTTTCCAGTATTTTGACCATGATTATTGTTTAGTATTCTATTTACGCGTCACATCAATTAGGAATTGAGAATCTATATCTTTAGATCAAAGAAGGTTCTAGCTGTTGGAATAATGGTATCCATTACTATTTGATCCCTTGTTGTTAGTAAATTGGTGATTTAAGCGAAGCTACAGAAAGAGAGGGATTCGAACTCTCGGTAAACAAAAGATTACATAGTAGTTCCAATGCTATGCCTTCAACCACTCATCATCTCTCCTACATAAAGATTATGATCCAAAAACTGAGTGAATAGTGAGTCAGTCATAATCCATATTCCATTATTGGATAAGTACGACCAATCCAATTTAATTGAAAAAATTTCATCAAAGTCAAAGCAAAGAACGATTTTTCTTTCCACCAATGCTACGGGATAAAGCTCAGTTTTGTGTAAAAATTGTGAAAAAGAATTTCGATTCAGTGAAGAATTTGGCCAATATTCAGATTATATTTGACTAAACGATTCGTTAATTATCTTATTACTAAATAGAGAATCTTTTTCTTTTTTTGTTTCATTCGATTTATTTTTTCTTTGAAAATAATACTATTGGATTTATTTTTGAAAGTTCTTTTTTTATTTTTTGTATAAATAGACTACTTTTGATTAGCCATTTTTTGGTTTCTTTTGAAACTCTTTGAAATAATTTTATTTTTCCTTTTAAAACTTTTAGAGTTATAAATATTTTCTTTTTGAATTTTCTAATTTTTTTCGAGTTCCTTAAAAATTATCACGACCCAAATCGTAGGGCCGCGACGGAAATCTGGTGCCTTACTTAACCAATACCAATGTAACATATCTTTCGTATCATACCATCATGGTTAAATGGGCCAGAATGTCAGTCATGAGATTACCAGAATAAAACATAAGGGAATACTCGACATAGGATGACCCAGGTATAATATACAAACTTATACGTATGACATACGTGCCTATAAAGCAGAAATGATCATTTGTACACTCAAACCCTAGACCGACAAGGCCATACAAGTATCCATATACATGACATCTATCTATAAGATTCAAAGAGTACATAAATGTCATAAAGGTCGGGACAGGTCCCGGCCATACCAATAATTATATATACAAAGCATACTGACCAAATAGGAAACTCCAGAGCAAATGGAGTGCACCAACACCTTCCACGGAGCTGATAGCCTATTAAGTGGACCGTTAACCTATCTATCGGGACCTATGGAGAATAAAACACAGCATCCCCAGGCAAAAGGGACGTCAGTACAAATAAAGTACCGACTATATAAGGCATGAAAAGCAGTATATAAAAGACATGAAAGAAACATGGAGTAAAGGACTCAACCTTTAAGTCTGAATAGCTCTGTGAATCATGAAACATTATAATGTCATGCATATGCGTATAAATGTCATATCATGCATAGGTATATGCGTACATAACATCATCAAGCCTCTGAGGGCATCCCATTATATCATCTCGGCTTTTGTAGGAGAAATCATCAATGGATACCAGTTGATCAGGTGGTGGTGCGCATATAACTCCATAACCTTTCCCCATACCCTATATGCATATAACACAATCTGGTCATGGGTCAATGCACATATATAAATGAATGCAATGCATAAGAAGTAAGTCCATAAGATATCTCGGGATGTCATAAGATTAATATGCCATCGGTTAATATCATGAAATAAACTTTATCAACTTATGTATTTTCTGAGACCCATGAAGAGACAATATAATAATAGGACGCATGGGGAATCAAGAGCATAGGCACCCCTAGTACTTCTAAGAATAGAGTCATTTGTGAAAGTTTTGTGTTTGTTCGTTTCATTTGTATCATTTGGATCATGCCAAAAGGAAATAAGGACCCTTAACATACCTTAACTATGTTTAGTCCTTAATACCTTCCAAGAAATTCTTCAAACAACTCAACTC
Organism: Nicotiana paniculata; assembly: GCA_005239505.1. Lineage (NCBI taxonomy): Eukaryota > Viridiplantae > Streptophyta > Magnoliopsida > Solanales > Solanaceae > Nicotiana > Nicotiana paniculata. The sequence goes on along the minus strand of MDKI01265898.1, from coordinate 16,310 downwards.
ATTCTACCATAGCATAAGGAGATTCAAAATCAGTGTTGAGTAAATGCTAAGTCCGCAACTGAAACTAGTAGCTCATTTATGTAAATTTGGGTAGCATCTCCCCTGTAACAAGGGCCTCCTTCAATAACATATACACACAAAAAAAACCATAGTAATACAATAAGAACAACATCAACAATAGGGTACAAAATATTTCATTAACAAGTCATCAACATATAACGACGAGCGGCAAGCTCGGATTTGAATCCCTTTACAACCCTTTAACCCCATTATCATCCATTCGTGAACTTAGTAATATATCCAGTATAATAACCAATACCTTCTAAAACATTTTCAACCGTGTACTCAATTTCAAAGTTACCTCAAATATCCCAACACAAGATAATATCATAGTGGACAACTTCCAAAAGCCTTATAGCTATTTCTGTTTCTAGTTACCAATTTCCTCTACAAGATTGACATGTAAACCAACATAATAATACTAACAATATCATATTCAACTTATTTTTCATAATTTCCAGCCACTTAAAGTCCATAAGAGCAAATTTCAAACCAATCCATCAAGAACAACATCTCAAACTAATCCAAGTATTATCTTGCAGTTTATCATCCTAGAAACTTAACCAACATACAAGCTGATGTTTATCTATGTCAATACCACACAATAGGGGAGGTGATTTGTGTGGTGACCAATTTTCGTGTGCAATAGTTATAGAAGGACCAGGTTCTTCAATGTGTTCTAACTCTTACAGTTTGCGGAATAATAAATGCGGAATTTAAAGAACACAACAATCTTACGTGGAAAACACCTGGCTTAAAAGGTGAAAAAACCACGACCTACTTCCCAGTAGGATTTTCCCAAACTCTTCACTAAATCAATGAGCCAAACAACATACAAAATAAACTCTTTTGTAAACCTAAGGATTAACTCTAACCCTTTGTGGCAAACTAGCCTCTAGTTATTTGCGACAAACTTCAAGTTAACTATAACTTGAACACTCACTACCTCTTACAATTGCTTCTAGATAAAGCTGAAAGGTACAATTTGTAATCACCTACTACAAATAAACTAGACTAAAAGACAACATATGGAACTGGTTCTTCTAGCTAGTTCAAGTAGCTCCAGATTCGCACTCTCCAATTTGGCTCGAACTGCTTGCAAAATTTCTTCATGAATTTTGCTCTCAATTCTTGATAAATTTCTATTTTGTGCGTCTCTCTACAATAAGAACACTCTGCAATATATATATATAGGATTTAGTAGATAAGGAATTAACTAGAATCCTAATGCTACTCTTCCTTGGTGAAAGAGTTCTAGTTAATCTCAACTCCCTAAATCTTCCCTTATCTTGATTCTATTCTTACTGAATAAGGAGTCTGACTCCTTATCAATTTGCAATCTTTTCGATCATGAAATATCTCTTTTAGATCACAGATTTCGTTTATCTCCTGCTTGTCCACCTCACGTGCCCTTAAATCTGGATGTGTCTGTTTCTCCAGTGATGGACCTGGTTCAACTGTGAGTTCCTTTGTCAATATTCAAAACCACTCAGCTTCTTAGTCCAACAAATTCCCCATTTTTGATGATGACAAACTCTATGCTTAGGCATGTACCCAATTTAATCCAACAGTGACACTTTTTAGAGTACTAAGCATTTATCATAAAGAACCAGGTTCATTAGGTTATAAATATCACATATTCAAAGCACAGTATCTTCCCCCTTTTGGCATCATCGAAAAGTTGCAAAAATGTTAGAATTACCAGATTGATAAGAATTACTCATGGCCATTAGGGAAACTGCATATGCAATCATGGATTAATCATCAATAATCAACTAAGAATTCAAATTATCAAAGAAATATAGACAATGAATAAGAACAAAAGCAGCAAACTTTATTGATAGAGAGAATATGATTCTGTCACAATCCACAGAATGAAAGAGAAACAGTTAAAACATGAGCAGCAAACAAAACATTTTCGAATCTGAGTCACTGAAAGTTCTAGGCAGGGCTAAGAAATTAAGGCTTGGAAGAACTGCAGACCTGGTTCGTTTAGCCAAGGAAGATGGTTCAGCAGACTTAGAAATAGATGAAGACTTCTTTGAGGAAGTCTTGGGTTTCTTGGGCTTAGGGGTCTGAACCTCTACCTCTGCCACTTGTTCACTTTGATGGACAAGGTCCATCTCATCCACTTCAACAACCTCAATAGGCTCAACAACCTTTTCTTTCCCTTTATTTTCACTCTTTTATTCTTACTCTCCTCTAAAGCTCTCTTTAACTCGTCCTCACTTTGCTTTAACTTGCTCCTTGTAGTTCTTCCTCTTGGAAGAGAAATATTAGAAGTCTCAGAAGAATCAGCTTTTCTTTTCTTACTTTCTCTTGTTGTTCCAGATGTTTGAGCTGTAGGATTTCTTTTCTTCTTTGGATTGTAATTATCGCCTAACGTTTTCAGCAGATCCGCCAGGGTTTCCTCAGTAGATGAACCAGGTTCATCTGTGTGCTTTCCTAGATTTATTAACCCTTCTGCAGCTTCTCCTGATTCACTTCCCCCTTCGTTCTAGCTACTTTCTTCCTCTTTTTCTGGCTCAGCACCACAGATAGCCATTTTTACAGATTCTTGCCCTATTCCCCTCTTTTCACTCCTTACTCCCTCTCTCTCTTTTTCCTTTTTAATTTATTTTTTACGACCTATTTTTCTCATCTCCGGAAGTTCCACATCCTTCACAGACCCAACCAGTATGAACTTGTTTTCTATGTTTTTCAACAACATCAGAGATGACCTCAGAAGAAAGGTTTGGGACAGATGTTACCTGAGTCATCGAAAATTCGGGAATTGTTTTGTGAGGGAGGAGATGGCTTGAATGAACTTTTAGTTTTGAATTGACGGTTAAGGCTTTCCTAGATCTAGGTATTTTAGTTTGGTGAGGATTATTGTTGAAACGAAACTAGTTCAAAGTCAACTGGGTAGGTTTTGAAAAGATTTTGAGTTTGGGAAAAGTTCTTCTCATAGTAATTATTAGTATTTCAAAGTGTGCAGAGTGTAGAACACATACCTCGCTTTTCAGATGAACCAGCACGATGAACCAGGTTCATCATTTCAGAATCCTCTTGATCAAGCCTCAATTTGCAAAGATAGAAAAAATTTCATTAGTGATCAGTGAGTCATATCAAAAGAGTATACTTTTTACAGTAAGAGACGGAGCAATTGTTAATCTGATTATTTACACATGTTTCAGACTTTTCTAGCCAATTTTTTTTTTCATGTATTTACATTCTGAACTGGTTCAATCAAGTGATCTTAATCATCCCTAATAGTAACCTGTTCCTTTCAAAATGCTCTCTACTCAGTGCTTTTGTAAAGATATCTGCATGGTTTCACAACCAACTGGTTACTCCTTGAAGTTCCTTCAATGCCTTCTTGTTGTGGAACAGGATCAGGCAAAGGTTCCAGTGAGGTTTGGGAATTAGTTTGTTCAGTTCCTCCCGTCATGTTACCAGGGATGGATGCACCTGTTCCATCACTTATTCCTTCCTCCAGTGTTGCTTCGGTTTGGACTGAGTTTCTGACCAGCCCAATTTCTTCATTATCTTGTTCCTTACCAACCCCAATGATTTCACCCTTCTTTCCATTTCCAAGGGAGACATTTCCTCGTTTGAGGTCCTCAAGTGAAAGGAACTAGTCCTTGTTGCCAATCATGTGTTTTGAGCAGCCACTATCCATGTACTATATTTGGCTACTACCTTTCACTTGAACCTACAAAAGAAAATCAGGGGTTAGTCTTAGGAACCCAAACTATTTTGGGTCCCTTTCTATAAGCAAAAGGATGAATTAAATTTTTTTTAGCCCAACTTGGTAACCAATTCTTCCCTCGAACAAAGCTTTTATTCTTTTGACTGGCCTTTTCTTTTGCATTACATTCACTTTTAAAGTGACTAGTCTTACCACAGTGAGTACAAATCTTGTTCTCAGGAAGAGTGAGGTACTTGCTTTTAGGATCCCACTTAGGTAGCGGATTCCCAAATCCATGTCCTCTTTTATTGCTACTATGATGTTCATGTAGCCATGTCAAAGCATCAGAGGACCTGTTCCATTTGCTAGTTATGTCTAGTTCATGCTTGACCTTTCCTAGATCCTCCTCCAACACTCTTACCTGCTCATCCTTCCTATACAACTCATCTTTAAGATTACCTATTGTTTCCTCTAGATTAAGTTGTGTGGAATCAGCCATCTTCTTACTTGTTCCTAGCTTTAGTTTTAAATTTTCAGATTTTAATTCTAGGACATTCTTTTCAAGTGTATGAACCTGGTTCTTCGGTGTAGTGTTTTCACTTACAATCTCACTAACTCTAGATTCCATGTTCTTACACTTTTCTTTCAAAATAGCACAATCCTTAGACAGTTGTTCCTTTTCTTTGTTTATCTCCTCAGATTCGTCAATGAAATCCAGGAGTAGTTCAGAAAGTTTTTCTTTCGACAAATATCTAATTTTTTCTTTTAGATGAATTATACTTACCTCAGATTCCTCATCGGATTCTGCAATTGCCATAAGTTCTTGTTCATCTCCATCTCATCCTCTGAATCTTCATCTGAGCTTTCTCCCCAGGCAGCAACCATAGCCTTTGTTGATCATTTGTTCTTCTTGGGTTGAACATGTTCCTTCTTCTTGTTTCTTCGTTCAGCTCTTTCCTTCTTCCATTCAATTTCCCATTGAGGGAAGTTTTTGATGTAGTGATCAGTCTTGCCACACTTGTAACACCCCTTATTGGTTTGTTTTTCATGAACTCTTGGTTTTTTGTAGCTTCCACTTCTTGAAGGACCTTTTCCTCTCATTAGGTACTTCTTGAAGTCCTTTGTGATCATGGTCATTTCATCCTATCCAGATCATCTCCTTCAGTGATTCTGAGTTCTAGACTCCTTTCCTTCTTGGGACCATCCATCTTCATAGTCTGCCTTCTAAGTTCATAGGCAGTGAGATTCCCAATCATTCATCCAGTTTAAGAGTTGCAATGTTCTTAGATTCCTGAATGGCTATAATTTTGCTTTCCCAAGAGACTGGCAAGACCCTTGTCAGAATTTTCCCAACCTTGTCTTCTTCAAGAATGACCCTTCCAAGAGACTTGAGTTCATTAGTCAGTTTGGTGAACCTTGTATACATCTCTTGGATGGTCTCTCCTTCCTTCATGGTGAAATTCTCATATTGAGAATATAGTAGAGTTCCTCTTGACCTCTTTACTTGAGGTGTTCCTTCATGAGCCACTTGTAAATTGTCCCAAATTTCATTGGAAGTGGTACAGCTTTGAATTCTACTATACTCGTCTTGACCGAGTCCACACACAAGCCACTTCTTGGCCTTAGCATTTTTTCTCCCACTTTCTCACATCCTCAGCGCAGTCAGCTCTAGTCTTTGGCACATCTACTCCTTCCGCGTTCTTTTTCATGGTAGCCGTTGGACCATTAGTGATTATGTCCCATAACTCATATTCTTCACCAATGATGTGATCTCTCATTCTATCCTTCCACCAGGAGTAGTATTGGCCATTGAAGAGTGGAGGCCTAACAGTTGATTGTCCTTCCTAGTTCCCAGGTGGAGAACTCATCTTGATATTTTCCTAAGGTTTTAGTGATGTTTTATACTTCAATACCACACAAGAGGGGGTGATTTGTGTGGTATCCAATTTTCAAGTGTTGTCGTTATAGAAGGACATGGTACTTCTATGTGTTGCAACTCGTACTGTTGCAGAATAATAAATGCAGAAAAGTAAAGAACACAGAGATTTTTACGTGGAAAAGACCTGGCTCAAAAAGTGAAAAACCACGACCTACTACTCAGTAGGATTTTCTCCAAACACTTTACTATAACAATGAGCGAAACAGTATTTACAAAATAAACTCTTTTGTAAACCTAAGGATTAACTCTAACCCTTTGTGGGAAACTAGCCTCTAGTTATTTGCGACAAACTTCAAGTTAACTATAACTTGAACACTCAGTACCTATTACAATTTCTTCTAGATAAAGCTGAAAGGTACAATTTCTAATCACCTATTACAAATAAACTAGACTAAAAGACAATAGATGGAACTGGTTCTTCTAGCTGGTTCAAGTATCTCTAGATTCGCACTCTCCAATTTGGCTCGAACTACTTGCAAAATTTCTTCACGAATTTTGCTCTCAATTCTTGATAAATTTCTGCTTTTGTGCGTCTATATACAATAAGAATAATCTGCAATTTATAGGAGTTAGTAGATAAGGAATTAACTAGAATCCTAATGCAACTCTTCCTTTGTAGAAGAGTTCTAGTCAAACTCAACTCCTAAATCCTTCCTCGTCTTAGATTCTGTTCTTATTGAATAAGGAGTCCTTCTCCAATTTCGTTTTTGCAATCTTTTCGATCAGAAGATATCTCAATTTCACCAGAATACATTTATCTCATGCATGTGCATCTCATGTTCCTTTAACTTTACTGGTCTATGTCACCTGTGATGCACCTGGTTCATCTCGGAGTTCCTTTGTCAATCTTCAAAACTATTTCCTTTCTTGGGCCAACAGTTAGCCTCTTCAAGGATAACCCACTCTGATACCAATTGATGTTTATCTATGTCAATACCACACAAGGGGGTGGGGGTGATTTGTGTGGTGACCAATTTTCGCGTGCAGTAGTTATAGAAGGACTAGGTTCTTCTATGTGTTCCAAATCCAACAGTTTGCGGAATAATAAATGCAGAATTTAAAGAACACAATAATTTTACGTGGAAAACACATTGCTCAAAAGGTGAAAAAACCACGACCTACTTCCCAGTAGGATTTTCCCAAACTCTTTACTAAATCAATGAGCCAAACAGCATTTACAAAATAAACTCTTTTGTAAACCCCAACGGTTAACTCTAACCATTTGTGGCAAACTAGCCTCTATCTACTTGCGACAAACTTCAAGTTAACTATAACTTGAACACTCAGTACCTGTTACAATTGCTTCTAGATAAAGCTGAAAGGTACAAATTGTAATCACCTACTACAAATAAACTAGACTAAAAGACAACAGATAGAACTGGTTCTTCTAGCTGGTTTAAGTAGCTCCAAATTCGCACTCTCCAATTTGGCTCGAGCTGCTTGCAAAATTTCTTCACGAATTTTGCTCTCAATTCTTGATAAATTTCTATTTTGTGCATCTCTACACAATAAGAACATTCTGCAATATATATACATATATATATATATATATATATATATATATATATATATATATATATATATATATATATATATATATATATATATATATATATATATATATATATAAATAGGATTTAGTAGATAAGGAATTAACTAGAATCCCAATGCTACTCTTCCTTGGTGAAAGAATTCTAGTTAATCTCAACTCCCTAAATCCTCCCTTATCTTGATTTTGTTCTTACTGAATAAGGAGTCCATCTCCTTGTCAATTTGCAATCTTTTCAATCAGGATATATCTCTTTTAGATCATAGATTTCGTTTATCCCCTGCTTGTGCACCTCACGTGCCCTTAACTCTGCATGTGTCTGTGTCTCCAGTGATGGACCTGGTTCAATTGTGAGTTCCTTTGTCAATCTTCAAAATCATTCAGCTTCTTGGTCCAACACAAGAAAGATAAACACTATTAATAAATTGTTATACTCACCTTAGACAGTAGCCAAAACCTGAAATTTCAGCCAAACACAGCCCAAAATTATCTCCAATGACAACATAACCTTAGAGAGGTGTTGTTCTTCAATAGAACTAACTTTTGATGTTGAAATATGGCATAATCATTTCGGAATCACTCCAAACCCTTATGCTACCTGCTTAGGAGAAGTGTAGGGATGAGGTTAGGTCAAAAAATGAGAAATAAAGGTCGTCTAAATCGTTTTTAAAATGAAGTAGGTCGACCACCGCCTAAGTGGGTCCCATTGGGAGCTGCTTGAACAGTCTCTCGAAAACAAAAATATCTCTCTACTCTGATGTCGTATCGACGAACGGTTTAGTGGATTAGAAACTAGACTCGTAGATTTTCAATTTGGTAGATGGATTATCCCGTAACTCTAAGTACATTGGGAGAAAATCTTAGATACATTTGACCAAATTTTCAGCACTATGAATGTAACTTGTGATGACCTTTACCGATTTTTGTTTCACACCTCGCTTGACTTCAAAACGTAATACATGACTATCATATGACTAAATAACTCATAACATGACATCCTTATCATGTTAATAAACCTAGTATAACCCCAAAATTACATGTTATAACATTCCCAACTTGTCGACATTCGACGAAACTTAGTTTCTTCAATTTGTTTAGCTTCTGTGCCTTTCAACCCTCTTGGTACTTGTTAGCCATGATCTTAAAGATAACCTCCAAGGTAACATGATTACCTTGTTTTATGTACTTTCAAAGACAATCTCATTTATGAGCTAACATCAATTGAATTACGACGTACTCTCACGTACGAAACATAGGGTGTAACAAAAATGGTGTTACACCCCATGTTTTTGTACGTGGAAGTATGCCATAAGTGAATTGATTAAAGCTCGGGAATGAGATGTTACATCCCGCATTTTCGTACGTTAAAGTTTCGTCGTAAGTTAATTGACATAAGTTCGGAAAGGAAATTATTTTGGAATTATAAGTATTATGTTATTTCAAACAAGTGATAAGTAAATTCGCGAAGGTAAGAGGATAAGGGAATCGAAGAAAATGAATTTCCTCGAAATTTGGCATTTTGGGATAGAATACGGCCTGAGCTAAAATACCCGATATTTATGGACTAGTACCATACAAGGTACCACATGGACATGATAGTAAGGTGTATAAGGTGTGTTAAAAGTGAGTAGTATTTTTAATAATTTGACATAATTCTTAATTATGCGGGTAAAAATTTATTAATTACCGGGTAACGGGACATTACTGTCACGACCCCAAACCTAAACCCGTTGATGGCACCTATCGTGGAACTAGGCTAGCCAACAATCACATAATTATAGTTTCTTTCTAAAATCCCAACCATTTTTCAAGCATTTCATAAAGTATATCAAAATTTACGAAATCCATTAGGCCAATAAACAGTTAAACAGTCCAACCAACCCCAAAACCCGGAGCCAAAATGTCATGATCATCTAAGAAAAATATGCCAAAAGGTATACTATTATAATACAAAACCTCCGAACGAATAGCTAGATACAACAAAAGAAGGGAAAACAGAGATGTTGCGGACGTTGAACAACTACCTCTATATCCCGAACTCCGGCTCCGCAAGGAATAGGTGGCTAACGCTCGGTATCTGCACCTGAATCTGCACACAGGGGTGCAAGGAGTAATGTGAGTACGCCAACTCAGTAGTAATGAAAATAAATCAAGTCTAAGAAGCAAGAAACACATAAAAATAAATATCATCAATTCACATTATGCACAGCCTTTCTTTCCAACAGTATACACATAGATATAGGAAATCATCATGCCTTAAAACCAATTTCAGAAAAATCCTATGAAAAATGTGTTTTTCAACAGTTTCAGAATTTAAAAATAACCGAAAGATTTAGTGTAAAAATGAAATAAATCATAAGTAGCCCCTCAGGCAAAAACATGAATCATAAATCGCCCCATGCAGAACATCACTCAGCACCTCACAACCACTCAGTATCAGCCCCTCGGGCAACCTCACTGTCACTCATGCCTCCCAATCACTCAGCACTCGTCACTAGGCACTCGGCACTCGGAACTCGGCACTCGGCACTCAGCACTCAGTAGGTACATGTGCTCACTGGGGGTGTGTACAGACTCCGGAGGGGCTCCTTCACCCCAAGCGCTAATATCAATCCACCTCGTGGGGTATCATATCCGCACAATCAGGCCCTCAGCCTCACTCAGTCATAATTTCTCAAAAGCCCCTCGGGCGTATCAGTAAAACGGGGTACTCAACCCTAATCATCATTTTATATCTTAAAATAGTGTAAATAAGGTTGAGTTTCGAAAACAGTAATCACAATATGACTGAGTGTAAATCATGAATCAACAGTGAGGAAATAATTGTAAAAAGCCCCTAAAGGGGTCTAAAACAAGTCGACATGAGGCCCCAAACATGGCTTATAGCCCAAATATAGCAATAGTCTTTAGAACACAATTTAACATATGATTTAGAGTAAAATACGCAACTCAATAGTTGTCACGGAGAGGACCAAGTCCAATCCAAAAATTAGTGCGTGCCACATACTCGTTATCCGACATGTGCGTCATTCTAAAAACAGTGGGAAATATGAAGTTCGGGGTTTCATACCCTCAGGACAAGATTTATAACCATTACTTACCTCTACCGGGCCACAACACTAATCCGTGATGCTCCTGCCCTTCAAATTTGCTCCCGGTTGCTCCGAATCTAACCAAAACCAGTTTAACATCATCAATATATGCTAAAGGAACAGAACTCAATCGAAAACTATCAATTTATACAAAAATCTCGAAATTCGGCCAAAGAGCCCCAGACCCACGTCTCAGAATTTGATAAAATTTACATCACTAGAATCCTCGTCCTCCCACGATTCTATACATACCAAGAACACTAAAATCGGACCACAATTTCCCACTCAAATCATCAAAAGAATTTTCCAAATTTTTTTCCTCCCATTTTTCCCAACTTTTCTAGTTTAATTCCTCAAATTGCATGGTGAAAATAAAGACAAATTCATGGAATTGAACCAAAAATGATTGAAGAACACTTACCACAAGAACCCCACTGAAAAGCTCGTCCAAAATCTCCTCTCCCCGAGCTCTCTAATGAAATATGGAGTTATGGCCAAGAACCCCCGAATTTAGAACTTAAACTGTCTGCCCAGACTTTTCTTCATCGCGAACGCATCACATTGACCGCGTTCGCATAGAACAATCCAACAGGCCCCTAATTTTTAATCTATGCCAACGCACTGCTCCACCACCCCAGGCCTTCGTGAACGCATGGTCTCCTACGCGATCGCACAGGCCAATGGGCCTGGGGTCCTCAGGTGCTTCCTACTCTACGCGAACGCACACACACCCCCGAGTTCGCGATGGCCACCCTGCTCAACACTCCGCATTCGCTCCCCTTCGCCCGCGAACGCATTGAACAACTAGCCCCCTTCCAACAAACACTCTATGCGAACACGAGCCCTCTTCCGCGAACGCATAGAGTAAAACTCTGCTGCAGAAACGTCAGCAAACCAGCCAAGTTCCAAAACCAAAAATCGATCCGTTAACCCCCCGAAACTCACTCGAGGCCCCCAGAACCTCAACCACACCTACCAACACACCCCATATCATCATTCAAACTTGGTCGAGCCTTTGAAACACCAAAAACAACACGAAAACACCAAAATTACATCAAATTCAAGCCTATGAACTTTGAAACTTCTAAATTTCGCCAATGATACTGAAACTAACCAAAACACATCCGATTGACCTAAAAATTTGCACACATATCCAAAATAACATTACGAACCTGTTCCAACTTCCGAAATTCCATTCCGACCCCGATAGCCTATTTTCCACTGCCGACCGAAAATCGTCAAAAACTAACTTACGCCAATTCAAGCGTAATTCTACACCAGACATCAAAACTTCATTCCGAACACACTCCTAAGTCCCAAATCACCTAACGAAGCTATCCGAGCCATAAAATCCACATTCCGAGGTCCTTTACTGATAAGTCAACTCCCAGTTGACTTTTTCACTTATTAAGCTCATTAAAGAGACTAAGTGTCTCAATTCTCACCCCGACCACTCCGAACCCGAACCAACTGAACCAACACAACATAAACAGGATAAGCAACATATGATAAAGCATAAACGGGGAAAATGGGGCTAATCTCCCGGAACGACCGGTTGGGTCGTTACATCCTCCCCCTCTTAAACAAATGTTCTTCCTCGAACGGTTCTAGAAACATACCTAGAGTCTCGATGACGAAGGAATCCAGATAATGCTGAAATCCAGTTATATATATATATACTAAGCCTAATAGGGACGGACAGCTATTTACTTACTATATTGAGAGAGTTGAGTCAGTATCAGCAGGTAAGCATATCTTCAAATTATCTTTGACTTCCAGTTTCTTTCACTTATTATATTGTCAGTTCAGCTTCAGCTTTCAGTATATTGACTTACATACTCGATACATTTATTCGTACTAACGTCCCTTTTCTAGGGGCGCTGCATTTCATGTATGCAGGTTCAGACAGACAGACGGGTAAACCTATTCATTAAGTGTTGCCCGAGTTCAGCTTGAGCGGTAAGCTCCATGCCTTTCAGAGTTGTCGGGTCTAGAGCTTTATGTACATCTTGTGTATATATTTATATATGTTATGAGTGGATCAGGGAGCTTTTCTATCACAGTATATCCACCAGTAGAGGCTTGTAGACATATCATATCAGTTAGTACAGTATGTTGGGCTGGTAGGTCTTTTATGTATATTTTGTTGGTTTGCCACCTGTAGTAGTTATGACGGCCTTGTCGGCCCAGTTTTATATTGATATTTAGTCAGCATTCGCAGTTGATTTGCAATGTGGCCCATGGCCAAAGTATTTCATCACATGTTCAGAGTTCCTTAGTCACAAGTTAATACGCAAGGTTAGGTGAGGCACCAGGTGCTGGTCTCTCCCCCAGGTTCGGGGTGTGACAAAAGTGGTATCAGAGCAGTTCTGTCCTAGGGAGTCTACAAGATGTGTCTAGTAGAGTCTTGTTTATGGGTGTGTTGTGCACTACACTTATAAGTAGGAGGCTACATGGCATTTAGGACTGCCACTCTTTCTTCTTACTTTAGATCGGGTAATAGAGCTCAATTATAAGAACTCAATTTCCTAACTCTATCTTATTCATAATATGATGATGCCTTCATCTAAAAAGACGGTTGGTAAGAGATATAGACGTGGAAGAGTTGAGTCAGAGGAACTCGATTTTTGCATCATGCTTATGATGAATAAATATGAGGTACTCAGCAAATCATCTGTATACTAAGATGTGTAAGCTTCTTGATAAGGATCCCTAAGGAAAGAATGCCTATCCACTCTTACGGTAAAAAGGAATAACCAAATCGGAAGTTATACACAAGTTTCAGCAAGTAAAAGAAGCAAGGTGAAGAAGGCTACGAGATACCCAGTTAATAAATATTATCATTATTTACCATTCAGGAAGGGAGATATGAGCATTTTGAGTTACGTTCAACAGTAACACCGATCTCAGTTATGCTCTATGGGAGCTAACAGATATAGTTTAAGAGAAGGACGGTTATCAGGATCCGGCTGGGGTTAGAGTAACCCAAAATAGTGAATGGATTGTTTGCGTTAGTTGACGTTTCTGAAGGATATTGCAAATGTGATAATAGATCTCCTAGTGAGACACCCAGATAGTGCACTCTAAAATAGTACAACTAGATATGAGTATTACAAAGATAGGCACTGGAAGCCTAGAAGGGGTAAATATTACCTTAGCGTAGCTTCCGTCCCTAGTAGAGAGATAATGTTAGGCAACCCGAAGAGCCAGTGGATGGAGCAAAGGGGAGCTAAAAGCAGAAGAATGTCTTGTTCAAATTTTCAGAATAACGTAATAGACATAGAAGTTAGCAGGAAATAAGAAGAGAGTTAATGAAGCATTATGAGTAAAATGTGATACATGGATGACAACGGTATATCAAAAGATGACAGTATTACAGAGTCTATAGTCAAGTAGAGGAAAATACGAGAGGTGAAAGGCCTTGAGGCACCAGAAGAGTATAAACCATAAAGTCATATCTTCATTTCAAGAAATAAGTTCGTGACTCCAACGCAACTACTAGAAGGGAGAGTTAAACCCCAGAGTAATAGAAATAAGTATGAGCTGGTGAACAGGATAAATTAAACATCAATTGACTAAGTGGTTTGATAATAATCGGTATCGTGAGAATTTCATATTTCGTTCCGGCGATAATAGAATGGACAACAGAAGAACATTCATGAGAAATTTAGAGAATGGTGATTCAGGAAAATGCTTCCCTAAAGTAAGCAATGAGAATTACCGCAAGGCAAGTAAGGGTCATCAATAATGTGAGAAGACGCCAAAGATAAAGAGGTAAAACATCTATAGGTAGCTCGTCACAGCACTAAATCTTAGTACTTCCCTAAAAGGGGGAATATGGAGTGATGTGACATTAAGTCAGAGACAAGTGGTTCTAATAACTACAGAATGATAAAGGAAGAAGCAAAAAAAATAAAAATGAAAAAGGGACGAGATTGCACTTATTCAAAGCCTACAGATATGCTACAATAGAAGAGCATTATACAAACACGACGTCAAGGAGAGGAAGTAAGGGTTCCTACCCGAGATGTTGTTGATTAATAAGGAGCCAGTGCGAGAGGTAAGTTAAGACAAAGGAAATAACCCAAGAAAAATTATGCGGAATATTTATACGGGAATGGGCCAATAAGTAGTTAGTAGTTGATTCAGGAAGAGACTAGTTATGGCTAGACAAGAGGATGGAGACAAATCAGCAGATCATGCAAGATAAACATAGTAAATTCAACCTCGCAGTAATGTCATTGTAATACTTGAGAAATATTCAAATAGGAGTTCGGGTAGTTAAAGGTATTGTATGAGTGTTATGGAAACAAAAGAAAGCCCCACTGGGAAGAAAGTCCAAACTTCATTTCAGAAGTAACCGTACGAGCACATGAGTTTGGAGGTAAGTAACTGAGGATAATTATAGGTGAGTACGAACATCAAAAAATTTATCGGGAATACAATGTAATAAGCTCGCATCTTTACAAAAGTCAGAGGATCCTTCCTAAGCACTACAATAAAAGACTAGCTGGGGAGATAAGGAAGAAGGCTTCAACCTAAGCACAGTGACCTAAAGAGGAAATGGTCGTGTAACAACAGTCTCACTACAAAATTGTATACACTTCAAAAGAAAGTGGCACCTGATGTGGCTAATGAACGGGGAGAAAAATCAGAAGTGATATTCAAGATCATTTGAGTTGTATGGAATTCTAGTATGTGTGGGAACTAAGGTAAGCTAAGTATGCACGCAACACGGGGGCAGGAAGACCAGGAAAAGTAATTGCTTACATTAAAAGAAAGCTAAGAAGGAACAAAAAGAATCATTCGTTTAATGATCCAGAATTAGTTACGTTATGAACGCACTTAATAGTTTGGAGTATTATCCATGCAGCATATATGTTGACAATCATACATCCGGAAGATTCCGGTATAAGATAAAATAAAGAATTAAGTCTAGGTCATAGACAAAGGATTGAATCGTTAGAAGATTGTATCATTGTTTTCCATAGCATCCATGAAAGGCTAAAGTGATAACTAAATCCCATGAGCCGCAGATCAGAAGATAGCTTAAGCCTACATAAAGGTTGATCGGAAGAAAGAGGAAACTAAAGAGTTACATCAACCAAGTGAATCATGAGTCTGATTATTGGCCCCAAATAATTATACAAATCGTGTTACTTAACATTAGAGGTACAAGAGAGATAGTACAGTAGCCATATTTTATAATGGCTCTATGATAGAGCATGTTTGAAGAGTACCATCCTCATAAGAAGTCATTATGAAGCTCTCAACGGATTGTGTATGCACTAGAGGTGCAAGTATTATAATAGAGCTTCAAGTTGTGGATGTGAATTATACCTATGTGGAAGGGAGGTCATAAAAGAGATATAAGAATGTGAGGCCATATTTTAAGGTAAGAAAGGTAAAGGTGAACAACGTACGAGATACTCAATGTCAGAAAATTGTGAATAGTCCAAACTTCGGATAGAAGGCTAGAAGTGTAGGGATTCAGTATCCGGGAATGATAGCGGCAGCGTCAGTGGTGTACCTTCCAGCCTATGGTTTCTAAGTACCGAGAGATCTATTCAAGAGAGTAAAGAATGAGTTAGAGATGATGTGATGTCTCGCTTAATATCCTAAAATCACACAAGGAAATTTGTGGTGCAAGCAAGTTAAAGGAAGGTTGCGAGTAGTATAAATAGATATGTATAGGTCACAAACTCAAAGGATTATAAGACTAGTAGCATTTAGAAGAGATGGAATGATGCACTGGTAGCAGAATAAGGGTATAATTATGATAAATAAAGGATGTC
This sequence comes from Nicotiana paniculata, assembly GCA_005239505.1. Classification (NCBI taxonomy): domain Eukaryota; kingdom Viridiplantae; phylum Streptophyta; class Magnoliopsida; order Solanales; family Solanaceae; genus Nicotiana; species Nicotiana paniculata. The sequence goes on along the minus strand of MDKI01265898.1, from coordinate 205 downwards.
GATTGGGCCTTCGACTGAGTAATGATAGAGGATTTCATGGATTCTACGGAATTAAAAACGTAAGGTGAATCACATTGGGATGCTATAAAATATGATTATTGAAGTACAGTATTGTCACACCTCCTTATTTATACGCCCCAAAGGGTATGGGAGTTTTTCCACTTAAAGTGACATTATTCGAAATGGGATTATTTTATTTATTAGA
>ML349635.1:0-28632 GCA_005239505.1 Nicotiana paniculata | reverse complement strand
GTTCATTGTATCATTGTAAAAACAAGATATAATATATTATTTTCTCCCGTGCTTTCTCACAGGGGCTAGAACTGGCTTTTTCACATCTACTCAGGGCCTCAAACAAGGAGATCCCTTACCCCTTCTATGTTTATTGTTGGAGCTGATGTTCTTTCTAGATCTCTAAATGCACTAAATGACTTTATTGGCTTCACTTCTTTTAGCATGAATCCGAGAGGTCCGATGATCAATCATCTAGCCTATGCTGATGATATTGTTATATTCTGTGGTGGAAATTACATGACTCTCAAGTTAATCAATAAGGCTATTGACAGGTGTGAAAATGCTTATGGGCAGAAAGATAACAATGACAAGAGCATTTTTGTCACAACCCCTCACACCTGGCTGCAAGAATCAATAGAATTAGAAATGCTACAGGCTATATGGATAAGCCTTTCCCTTTCTCTTATCTAGGATGCCCCATTTATTTTGGGAGGAAGACTAGCAATCCTTTTGAAGGTATGCTCTCTAAAATTATCAAGAAACTCAATGGATGGCAAGCCAATTTGATGTCCTCTGGAGGGAGAATGATTTTGATTAAACATTAGCTGCAATCCCTCGCCACATACATCCTATTTTCTATGAACCCTCCTAAAGGAATTACTAAGCTCATGGAGAAACACTTTGTAAATTTATTCTGGGGCACAAATGAAGGTAAAAACAAATACCATTGGTCTTCATGGAATAACCTTTGTCTTCCTAAAGATGAGGGAGGAGCTGGTGTCAGAAAAATGGATAATATCATAGATACACTTAGCATTAAAAGATGGTGGAGATTCAGAACTCATCCTTCTCTTTGGGCCAACTTTCTCAAGAATAAATATTGCAAAAGATCACATCCTGTGAACAAAAAACTAAATCCCACTGATTCTCATATTTGGAGAAACATGCTCAAAATCAGAGACAACGCTGAGGAAAACATTAGATGGGAAATACAGAAAGGTAATTGTAGCTTTTGGTGGGATAACTAGACAGGTAAAGGTGCTTTAGCCAACATCTTACAAGGTTGTGGGAGATCTTCTAAAGTACAGGTGAAAGACTTCATGAATAATGGAGAATGGAATACTGACAAACTCAATGATATTCTCCCGTCGCATATTACTGATAACATTGTTCACTTGGAAATAGGAGACCCAAATGAGGATGACTTCCCTGCTTGGACTACTTCTAATGATGGGAGATTTTCTTCTAACTCAGCGTGACACTCCATTAAATTCAAGAAACAGAAGAATATCTTTATAAACAAAATCTGGCATAATTCTCTCCCCTTTAAAATGTCCTTTATATATCTTGGAGAATTTTCAAAAATAGACTACCATTTGATGATGTTATTTGTAGATTTGGTACTAACATTATTTCCAGATGTTCTTGTTGTTTTTCTGCACAGGTAGAAACAGTTCAACATGTCTTTAATAGTAGTGAAGCTGCCATCTTCATATGGAACAACATAGGAAATGCATTTGGAATCAAATATCAACAGGAGCCTATTATTACTACCTTCAAAAGATGGTGGGAGACAACGGCCAACAATAAAATGCACAATCAAATGCTTCAAATAGCTCCCACAATCATATGCTGGGAACTTTGGAAACAAAGAAATGCATGCAGATATGGAAAACAAAAAAAGTTTCAGTTGAACTCTATGAGACACTAAATCACATGGACATTGAAAGCAGCAATATCCAACATGGTACCTAGTGACTACACCTAGATGGAATGGCCCTTATTATGTGATAAGATCGAGAGACTCAGACCATCTCAGAAATGGATACAAGTTACATGGGAAATTCCTCTACCTGACACTGTCAAAGTTAATACGGATGGAAGCTTCTGCAAAGAAAGTGGTAAGGCAGGCATTGGAGGGGTGGTCAGGAATAGTCAAGGGGACCTTATTACGACCTTTTCCATTCCGGTCAGTTGTGATAATAATACCATGGCAGAGGCTAAAGTAGCAGAGTTTGGAGGGAAATGGTGTAGTCAGAATGAGTACACTAATTTCTCTATCGAACTGGACTCAAAGATCATAGTGGATATGCTCACGGATGGAAATTCTAACAACATGAAGATTAAAAAGGTGATAGATTGAGCCTCCCTCATCCTTAAACAAACTCGAGCTACGGTCAAACATTGATTCAGAGAAGGGAATCACATAGCGGATTGTCTTGCTAAATTGGCTACCACCACAAATCAGCGAAGGGAGTATTGCTCATTCCAAGAATTGCCTAACAATGTAAAAGGACCCTTTCTCCTTGATAAATGGAAACTCCCTAGTATAAGAACAAAGTATGAAAAATCTAATTTCTTTGTCAATTAATTTGTACATAGGCTTTAGGAAGGAGGATGTATATATATGAACCCCCTATCCTTCTTTTGGGGTGATTGCATTACCGTTGTTGTATTTTGTGAGGTCATGTATAGCCCCCTCTTGCGCTTTTTTGAATACAACACAACTCAGACGGCTGTCTGAGCAACTTTTATTTAAAAAAAAGATATTCGAATTAATAAGCTTGATGACTTCTTTATTGCAGATTTTTTTTATATAAAATAAAATTAAAAAAAATGAATAAAATCCATCATATGGAAAATATTTTAAAAAGACGATAATAATGACTTAATGATCAACTAGGCAATGTTTTGCCCATTGCCAACTAGTCTAATCATCTGAAGTTAAGAGGTTAGGTTACATTAACAGGTCAGATGAGGGGTGCTAACTGAAAGAAAGCATCCTAATGAGTAATGAGCATTTAGAACATGTCAAAGAGAATTATCAAGTTTGAGGTTGAGTTGTTTAGTGAGATTGGTCCTCTACTTATTTCTCAATTTATGTGATGCACGCTTTTCTTTTTATTTTGTTCCAAAAGCAATATATCTTTCTATATTGAGAAGAAGTTTACCTTTAAACTTTTCATTTTATCCTTAACGAGATAATTTGTAAGCACACAAATACCTATAGCATATTTTAAATAATAAGTTTTGAATGACTTTTTTTCTTAAACACCGTAACCAATCGAAGTGCATCACATAAAATAGGCCGGAGAGAGTACTATTATAACCCTTTTGGCAGCAGAGTAGAGGTGCTTCAATCTCTAGCAAAAATGTGGAACGAATTCTTCCCTCTACACTGTGTTTCATTTTTATGATTTGTAGGTAAAATCACAAGGGGCCCTAATATAATGCCTGAACTTCAACTTCCATTAAGCAACAATTACATGTAATGTGGCCTAACAGTTGAATTTGTGCAAGAGCTCAAACATTCAACGCTATTCAAAAAAGGAAAAATATACAGAGCATTTAATAGTGATTTGTAGCTTCAGAAGCACCAGCGGCAGCAGGAGAATGAGCGGGGTAAGCGGCCAGTTTTACGAATATATTCTGCTTGCTTCTCTATTTTTACAGCATGATTATTTCTCCTAGCTTCTGCTGATGCCAGTTTCTCTTCAGCTTTGTGCCTCACAGCAGCTAACTTGTTCATTAACTTGTCTTGTGCTCGTGCCCTCATCTTTTCCACCTCCACCTGAAAGCCAAAATGCTTAGTTTGCGAAAAGTTCAGGCCATGTTAATGAATGTATTCAACATAAGGATTTTCAGCAAAATGTATTTTCTTCTTAATACTTGTATATATATATATATATATATATATATATATATATATATTCACAAGTCCACTAAGAGAAGGAAATTATCCAACATCCTAGTAGAAACAACTAGATTGCAATTTGCCAGTATACAGCTACATGTATTGCAGCCGTGTGAGAGACAACAAATATCTTTCCAATAAGGTGTATATCATGAGCTTCGATTGCATCTTGATCCACGGCAAATCGAGAAGCATCCAATTGAGACAAATCTAAAAGGTCAGATTGAAAGGTATTAACTTTTCCAGCATAGTTCATCCATCAAAATGGAAAAAACCATAAGTTAGATACTGAAGCCCTCTATCGAACAACCCTGCAGCTAAGGTCATACTAATAAAACAGAAACTTATAAGTCCACTGACTCACCATAAGATATAAGACTGACTAGATTGTCAGTTCTTGCAAAACCATATTATGCCATGTTGGTCTTTAGATTCTACTTTCTAGGTAGACATGATTTGTTAAATAATGATCCAATCTGAGAAACACAAGTGGAGTTTTAAAAGTAATCAGGTGGACCCAAGTTTACTGAATGCTGAAAGAAAAAGCTTAACTAGTAATTTGTTAAATTTACGTGTTCCATACCCGCATAGCTCTGCTAGTAGGAATTGACAAACAAGGACATCATGAGCAGCGAGTAGAAGAAAAAAGAATAAGGATGGAAGACAAGAAACACAATCAGCTCTATGCAACACGAGCGCAACGAAACAAGTGTTGCTTAGGACACAAAGTAAGACAGATCAACAAGTCATTTCCCAAAGCATATAGAACTGGACAAACAAGGACATCTTGTGAAATTTAAAAAGGAGTGCACAAACCTTACTCATGGTGCAACAGCAATACTTGATGCATTATTTTCAATTTGTAGTGATACGTATGCGTCATCTTATAGTTCTTAATAAGAGACAACAAATATAACTTTCCACGCAGTTTGGACATATCTTTTAAAATATCATACTATCTCCGTCCCATTTTATGTGATGGTATTTGACTAAGCATGGAGTTTAAGAAAGAAAGAAAGACTTTTGAAACATGTAGTCTAAAACAATCCATAGATATATTTGTGGTTATAAAGTATCTCACTAAGGATAATATGGGAAGTTTATGGTTAACTTGTTTCTAAATATAAATTGGTGTTATTCTTTTTGGGAAGACGGAAAAAGGAACTATGCAACGTAAAAATGGAACAGAAGGAGTACCTTTTATTTGAAATAGCAACACCAGATAAAATAACGAAATAAAGACAGGTTTTACACCAGACTCAATAATTTGCACTGTGCCTTGTGGTTTTAGGGTACTAAATCAGAGAAACAAATAAAACGTGTAAGGTCTAAACAGAAGACATAGAAGTCATGTACTTCTGGTTCAGAGCTTCAGAAGTGAAATGTGTATATTGTGGATGGCTGAACTAGAAGCATGATAATCACGCAAAAGATATTTACCTCAATTTTCCTCATCTCGGCTTCTGTCTTTGCTTGTTGATGATTTTCCCAAGCTTGTATCTTGATTTCTTCTCGTTTAAACCTGAACAAAAATAAGTAGTAAGTCATACGCTATGTAGCAAAGAAAGAAGCAATTACTCGGAATTAAGTATCAGCCTTTATCAGATAAATTTTCGTTATTAACTATATTATTGATTTATTGGTTAAAAGAATGGCGTGGTGCACTAAGCTCCCACTATGCGCAGGGTCAAGGGAAGGGCCAGGCCATATTGGTCTTATCTACGCAGCCTACCTTGCATTTATTGATTTATTGGTTCTTTTTTAGGGGGGACAAATAAGAGCAATACATAAAGAGCATCAATCACCATAAAAAATAAGAAGTGCAGCCAAGGATGAAGAGCATCTTAGGGTATAACTATAGAGTTGAATAAGATAGCAATATCCTTTTTTTTTTCAATGGATAACAGGATCGATGTCATTAATGGGGTACCAAGTTGGTCCAAGAATAAACTAGCATGACTTGTAGGTACATTCTAAACTATGACCAAAAGGCTGAAGAACTAACTTAAGAAGAAATCACCTGGCCATGTACTTTGCTTTCTCTGCGTCCTCCCAAGCAGCTGCACGTGTTTCAGTGACAGTTGTAGTTGGTTGCTCTTGTTTATCAGTTTTCAGCAAGCTGGACGGATTTCTATCCTCGCCATCCTTGCTAGCCCAGGCGGCTATATTCATCTTACCAAGTTTAGTTCCAAGTGCCATGATTTCTCTTCGAGTTTTCATCTGTAATTCCTGGTCAGTCAAGTCATTTATGTGAGCGTCCAAATTATCATTTAAAGGACAAAAAGGAGAGGAAGCTGGTGCAGCTCCTGGAGTTGATGGCCGAGAAGTAGTTGGGCTGCGAGTTGGTGTTGTTGCTCTCACAGGTGTCCCTGTTCTGGAAGGTTCCTGGCTTGCAATTGGAGTCATTTCTGTGCCCATATCTCTCATTGAGACTGACCTAGCAGTCGATGGTTGGGGAATGACAGTTGCACTATGGATAGAAACAGACGAATCATGACGGCTCAGATTTACTGCAAAAATATACAATCATTTTTCATTATATGCCTAAAAGTTCATCAGATTTAAACAATTTATTGCAGAAGATTCTGAATCAAATAAGATGTAAAGGCACCAAAAACCTTAAGTTCCATGCAAATTTGAATTTATCTGTATCTGTATCAAATTAAACATATCAATGCTATCAACAGAAAATATGAACACAATCGTCAAATGATATTCTTGGATTATTTCATTGATTAATGATGTTATAGTAAATATTCATAATTAGTTGAGCTTACTTTTAACTTCAATCACGACTCCAATGCCAGATGTACATTTTAAGAATGGCATCATGTAAATTGACAGATTATACTGTGACTGGCGATTTTGAGGTGTTGTGACCTTGACATGCAAAATTCTTGGTAAGAAAAGACAAAAGGTCCTCAAAGTTCAACAACTTCATAGTCAGTCATAGATTTGGATAAAATTTTGCCCAGTTATCTTAAGAATTTCATAATAACTTTTATCCAAATTGTTCAAATAATACTATAATGATCTCTCTATATATAGTTGGTGTATAGAAATAAATTTAATTATTTGCATGCTCATATATGTATAACAAATTTTCCATTCTCTGTTTTGAGCATGTGCACATGTGCCCACACAGGAACATCAGTTTATCTAAGCCTCACGAAACTTCCATTCTGAGCATAATTCAAGATCTTACTCTAGCACTCAATTTATTTCTAACTCTAATAGATTCTTCAAATTTTAGATGTATCAGCTGTAATCCAGTAGAGAGCAAGTCACATCTCAAAATTTAGCACATCAATTCTAGTTTCAAAAGAATCTAGAAAATGGAATTAGCATAGGAAATTCATCAAAAAAAGAATCAGCTGAAACTTAACAAAGAAATATAGAAATGTCACCATTACTAATCATGAATAAGGTCGTGAATCTCTTTCTCTGTTACATCCAACAAGTATGAAAAAGGAATACCAAATCCAATTCTAGCTGCAGCCAGAACTTATAGAACTAAGTTGGTAGAGAAACTTCATCAAAAGTGGATGTGCTGACATAACGAAAGACTGAAAATGGAATGATAGCACAGACAAAATATCAGACAGAAGAACATCGGCATCCATGTAACAACATACATCCCCGTTTTTTCTTCTTTTGAGAATTGTAACACTAATAACGACATACATCTTTCCTTATAAAAAAATAATGGCATATATCGTTGTATATAAGGACGGCAACCTTCATGGCATCTGTTGGCGCCTCACTTTTAACAAAATTTTCCACGAACGTTACCTATCTCAAGGAATAAGATAACAGCTTTTTGTCTTTTTTATATTCATGAAGTGCAGCAAGTTTCTCAAGTTGTAGAACCTAGTATTCAATCGTGTACTTCTAAGACCTCAGGGTCCCCCAGCACATCCAGAATTGTTAGGTTATCCCAAAAGTCTCTTGGCATTCCCCTAATGCAAAATTTTGTAGTTTCATCTTATAAAAAAGGAATGGGGAGGACTTGAGATGAAAGATCTCAAGGTTTTCAATAAAGCTTTGCTAGGGAAGTGGATATGGATGTTTGGATTGGAGGAGAATGCATTTTGGAGGAGAGTGATAGCAGAAATATATGGTATTATGAAAGGGAATTGGAGGACCAGAAACATTACAATACCGTTTGGATGTGGTTTATGGAGGAGTATTATGAAGGGTTGGGAGGACTTTAATGGACATAGTTCTTTTAGGATTGGGGCTGAAAGCAGGATTAGTTTTTGGGCGAATAAGTGGTGTGGGGAGAACGAGTTGAGGGAAGTCTTTCCTAACATATATAGAGTATCTTGCCAAAGAGAGATGACACTCCAAATTTGTAGGTCTCACGAGGGGTTATGTTCATTGGGATTTGAGATTCAGGAGGAACCTACGGGATTAGGGGATGGAAGAATATCACAATTTGGTCCACTTATTGTATGGGCTGGGTACACCGAACAATATATCGGATGTATGGAGACGGCGAGAGATTAGAGATGGATAGTTCACTGTTAAATCTTATTATAAGAGGTTATTGGGGAGAGAGGAATGTGTTTTCCCTCGTCGCTCTATTTGGACTCCTAAAGTACCGAGAAAGGTGTGTTGGTTGGCTGCAAGGGGAGTGATTTTGACAGCGAAAAACCTGAGAAAGAGGAGGATCACCTATGTCAGTTGGTGTTTCATGTGCAAAAGCTTGTGCGAAGATGTAGATCATCTCCTATCGCATTGTCAAGTGGCTAATCGCTTGTAGAGGGTGGTCCTAAACTTGTTCGGGATGCAATGGGTGATGCCTAGGAGGCGTTCCATAGATGGGATCACAAGGGGGGAAGAAAAGTCTTAAGGGCATGGAAAGTTGCCTCATTAGCAATCATGTGGGTTATTTGCAAGGAGAGGAATAGGAAGGCATTTGAAGGGGTGGAACATGATTTTGTAAAATTGTAAAGTAGTCTTTTGTTTCTAGTTCCTTTTTGGTGCACTCATAAGGTCCCTAGTTGTATAGAGGATTGGGCCTCATTTGTTGAGAAGGTTCCAAAGGAAGTTCGCGGAATCAGGGTAAGGAGAAAAGGCACATTTTTCCATCCATCAATGAGCTGGCTTAACTTAGTAAATATAGATTGAAGATCAATATGAAAATGAGCATCTTTTATTCTCATAAAGATAAAGTCAGGACCCAATAGTCCAAAAGTTACTTTCATTGTCCAATTACGGAGAGTATGATGAACGATTCATGCAGCTTCGCACTTTTTAAAAACATGAAGGATTTAATGCAAAGATTTTGACTAAATGATAACATACTCTGCCTTCAAAATAGATTGTCTAGCTCTTTTTTTTCAGTTAGCCCAATAAATTGTCTACTTTCCTTAAACAAAAAACTTTTCCCTTTACAAGTCATTACTCCTTGAATAGATTGGAAGATAGGCTTAATCATGTGCAATGCAGAGTTGAGAAGAGTGGTAAACTTCGAGAAAAGGAAGATAGAGTTTAAATAAGAAATATATTAGCCTAATGTAAAGAGCCTAAAAATAAATGTGTGTGTGTGTGTATCAGTCTAATGTGAAGACTATAACAATAAAAAGCAAAACTCTCCCAGCATTCTCTATTTGCTGGTATATTAATGAAAGTTCCATATTCCTTTTCTTTTATAAGGTAAAAGTGAAAGTGACATATTACCAATCAAAGAACAAAACAATTAAAAGCAAAACTTTGCAGCTTTAAAGAGGTGCATCTAGTAATATGCAGCCATGTGGCCAGCTAAATCTTCTGTTCGTGCCACCTTGCTATCAACTATTGGATGAAGAACCTAAATCGCAGGCTTTTACATTTTCAATAAGGTTTGAGTTATTTTAGAATACGTGAATGCTTTCAAGTATCAATTTCTTTTTATTGGTACCTCAATTATCCATAATTTTAATATTCTCAGAAATTATTAGACTACATAATATTCTGTGCACTCATCCCACTAAGAGAAAAGAAATGTCTCTTTGAGTGTATGGAGGAAGCCAAGCATTAAAAATTGCTTGTGAAATGAGACAACTATTGAATATCTCTGTGCAGCTTCTAAGTTGAATTTTTTCACACAATAGAATACAAAATAGAAACGATGAGTCTATCCGTACAAAAAGCACATGGAAATTAGCAATAGCACTTTTTCTCATTTTCGTACACAATTTCATCAAGAGGAGATAGAATTTTTTTTCCAATTACACGTAAAACATTAAAGCTACAGTGCAAGGTGTTGGGTAATAGATATGGAACGTCGAAATTAGTCTTACTTGCTGATTGTCCAATAGGATTTTCAATCATGAGCACCGACTTCGCATATGATTCAGCAATTGGGTACGGCTCAGCTTCCCAACTCACAAACTTCTGAACTCCATTGTCCTTCGGTTGACCTGAGTCTATCTGTTTTGTGTCGACAGGCTCCTCATAAGGAACCAATTGTTGATCAGGAACCTCAATTACAACCTTTGTAGGCTGTTGTCTATAGCCATATCCAGAATGACTAGTCTTGCGTGATCCAACAACTTGACTGCTCTGCCCAGTCCTTGGCCGGTTAGATGTTGGGCTTGCTATCCATTTCTGTGCATCATCCCATTTAGAAGGGGCAGGTTTCGAGAAAGGAGCTATGGGCACTCTCTGTGCAGCCCGCTCAGCCTTTTGAAATTCAAAGAGTGGAGATATAGTACTAATACTATCGAACCCACTATCACAGTCCAAAATATTGTCATCTTGAGATCTAATTCTTGAATTGACCAATGATTGATCTTTGATTCTCATGTCATTCATCATCTCCAAGGAAGCTGATGTATCAACTGCTAAGGAAGTCGAGCTCTCAGGAACAATACTTACAACATTTACATCTTTGCAATTCTCCAAATTACAACCTGGTAAGCAAAAAACAAGTACTTGCATTCAAACTAACAAAATTAGAACAAGCCAATAGCAGACCATGACTATCTTGCAACCGTATCATAGTAAATTGGAAGACTTGAAGCACTCACAACTTCTTATACTCGTTCAATTCCAATTACGTGGTACACTTTCCGTTTTAGTCTGACCCAAAGTAAATGACACATTCCTATACTTAGAAGCAATTTAAGCCTAAACTTCTCATCTCACCTTAATGAGATGATTTGTAGCCATGCAAATATTGATGGCTTTTCTTGGACCACAAATTTTAGAAGTCCTTCTTCCTTTCTTAAACTCTATGTTCAGCCAAACACAAGCACATATAATGGCAGGGAGGGAGGAAACAAAACAGAAAGAGGTTGATTTTCAGGAAATACAGTTCAATCAGAGCAATTACTGAACAGGTGAGGGTGGATTTCAAAAGGTAAGCAATAAGCATTTCAGCAAGAAATAAAGTCTCCTAAGTACAAATCTCATTAAAATAACTACAAAACGTGAATGCATTACAAATACCAGAGACATGGATCTCAGGGAGTTGGGATCTCAAGGACAGCGTAGCAGATTCAAGGTCTTGATCTTCTACTATTTCTTCCCTTCTTTTCTTTTCTGCTCCCAGTAGCATAGACCTCAGCTTCCTAGGAGACAGCTATATAACAACAAACAAAATGTGACAAAGGAAGCTAAAATGAGAAATGGGGTTCACAAAGAAAGTGATAGCTCATACAATATATGCAGATTTGATGGATCAAAGGTTGATTTGTTTTGTTTCAAACAAAAGGAGCACAAAAAGAGAAGAAGGAAAACCAACAATAATTAAAGTGGGTAAAAAGCCAAATTGTGTTGAAAACGAAATGTCAAAAGCAGTTCTTTCTACTCTTTTTTTCTTGTAAACTAAAACCCACAATGGGGAAAGAGAAAAGTAAAAGAAATTGGTTTCAACCCAGATCAAAGATGGTAGTACATAGGGCATTAAAGCTTGTACTCTACTCCATTGCCACCGATTCTGCGAGAATCTCAAGCTGAAAATGTCAAGTTTAATTACCTGTATATGTCTCTTTTCGATTCTTTCGTACTCCATTTACGTTTCATCTAATTAAGGGTCCCTTTCTTCTTCCCTTGTAGCGTGATTGAAGAGGTGACTGTGTTTCTGAGAAAGAGACTGAAATACAGCGGAGAGTGGGAAGTAATACTGACTGGTGATGGAGAGGGATGAATCACTAGTCTATTTCGGAAAGGACAGAAAGTGAGACTGTGTTAGAGTGACAAATTGGACTTAGCCCCACTTCCTTTTCTTGGTCCCTACACTTTCTGCTCCATCTTTTGACTCAAACTTTATGATTAAAAAGTTCTACTTTAATATTATTTCAATAGAGTTATGAAACTCCAATTTTATCGTGTAATATTATTAAAAAAATCTTAAGACCAAAGACTAAGAGCTCGTTCGATCAAGCTCTCAAAAATCGCCTTATTTTGAAAAATATTTTTTCAAAAATATTTTTGTACAATATAGTTTGTGTTTGGTCAATTTATTTGAGGATTGCTTTTTGCAAGCTCATTATGTTTGTTCAATTTTTTCTAAAAAATACTTTTAAGTATCAAATTGTGAAAAATGAAGTAATGGTTGATTTTGCAATTAGTATTATTCAAAAAATATTAAATATTCATTATAGAATAATTCAATTAAAATATCAAAAGTAAAAATATAAATTAAAAATTTCAATCAATATAAAATATTGTTATTCCAAAACAAAAACGTTGAGTATTTGCTATTACTTACAGCTTGTTTGGATGGTTGTTATGTATCGTTTAAAAATGTATGATATAGTATTGTATTATATTGTACTGTACTGTACAATTTTGATATATACAATGTTTGGATAGATTGTATTGTTTGTCGTCGTTTCATAATGTCATACACCAACAATGTGAAGAATAAACTTGCAATGTTATAAATAAAAAGTAAGGTACGATATGATATTATTATATTAAAAGGTAGAGTAAGGATAAAATATGATTATTTGATAATAAAAAGGTCAACATGAGAGAAAATTAAGGAAACAACACGGCCACACCATATCGGCCGTTCCATTAATTGAAACTTCCGGCCGTTACGTAACGACAGATTTAAACGATACGATACAATAAAATTTAAGTAACAATCAAAATAAATATTGTATTTAAAATAACGATATAATACGATACAACATGTAACAATCATCCAAACAAGTTGTTATTGTTTACATGATATTTTAATATATCAGAATATAACATTCAATATAAATGTTATAATCTACTCTTAGGAATAGGAGAAAGAGAATAAAAAAATAAATAAAATAAAAAATTTAAAAAGGTATAATCAAAATTAAAAAATAAAAGAAAAAAATGTTTAATTGATGAGGGATAATTTGAAATATATAAATTTATTGTAAGGTTATTTTTATCTTGTAACGACCTGGTCGGTCGTTTTGAGAATTTAAGTCTCGTTCAGTGGCATAAGTCCTTAAGCAGCTTCGTATTATGTGTATTGACTTGTGTGCGTGGTTGAATTCAGTTACCGGATGATTCGGAGTCAAATCGGAAGAAGGATTCAAGTTTTGGAAACTTAAGCAGTAAGAGTTGATCGAAATTTGACTTTTATGTAAACGACTCCGGAATGGGGTTTAGATGATTTCAACAACTTCGTATGGTAATTTTGGACTTAGGCGTGCGTCCAGAATTGGATTTGGAGGTCTGTAGGGTAATTTGGAGCATTTCATCGAAAGTTGAAAAAGTTGAAGTTTTGAAGGTTGAGAGGTTTGACCGAGAGTTCACTTTGACGATATCGGGTTCAGAATGGATTCTGAGAGATGGAACAGCTCCGTTATGTCATTAGGGACTGGTCTGCAAAATTTAACGTCGTTCCAGGTTGATTTGATAGGTTTCGGCGCGAGTTTTGAAGTTGGAAGATTTGAAAGTTCATAAGTTCGACTCTTGGCGCGATTTATATTTTCGATGTTGTTTGATGTAATTTGAGACCCCGAGCGAGTCCGTGTTAGATTATAGAACTTATTTGTGTGTTTAGACGGGGTCCCGTGGGCCTCGGGTGTGTTTCGGATGGACTGCGGGCCAATTCCTTCTATTTTTGGATTGCTAGTTTCTGGTGTCTGATGTTCTTCTTCGCGATCGTGAAGTGCCTTTCGCATTCACGTAGTGTTCTGCTGACCCGTATCATTTTTCTTCTTCGTGTTCACGTAGTATGCCTCGCGTTCGTGTAGCTCTGCACATCCCCTTCTTCGTGTTCGCATCTTTTTTCCGCGTTCGCGTAGTAGAAACCAGGCCCTGGGCACTGGTGGTCATTTACACTTCGCATTCGCGTGTTCCCCTACGCGTTCGCGTAGGCTCCTGTCCCTTATTCTTCGTGTTCACGTTCGCGAAGGGTCTTCTTGACAGCCTTATTTTTCTTCTTCGCAAACGCGATCCTTCCTCCTCGTTCGCAATGCATAATCATCTGAGCAGAATATAAGATCTTCAAATCGAGGGTTAGGCCATTTTTATCATATCTTGACTTGTAGAGCTCGGTTGTGAGCGATTCTTTGGGGGATTTTCAAGAAAATCGATTGGGTAAGTGTTCTTTACCTAGAATTTACCATATTCCATGATTTTATCTTTATTTTTATCATTTAATTTGTATTTTGAGTTGAGGAAAATGGAGGTTTTTGAAGAAATTTTTCCAAATAAAAAATCGTGATTTGAGGGACGAATTGGTATCGGAAATTGATAATTTTAGTATGGTTGAACTCGTATCGGAATGGGTGTTCGGGTTTTGTGAAATTTGTCTAGTTCCGAGGTGCGGGCCTGGGGGGCAATTTTTAGATTTTGATAAAGATTGAGACTTTATGACCCGGAATAGTTTCTTATGAGTTTCATTTGTGCTTTGAAGTTATTTTGGTTAGATTTGAGCCGTTCGGAGGTCATTTCACCCGAGAAGTTCATTTTAGAGTATCGGTCTATCTTCTTTGAGGTAAGTATCTTGCCTAACTTCGTGTGGGGGAACTACCCCTTAGGATTTGAGTTTTCTATGCTAATTGTAATCTGTGTACGCGAGGAGACGAGTACGTGTTCGGAGTTATTTGTGTAAATTGGCCTTTTAGGGTTCTTATGTCCTTGTATTCACCGAATATGCAGTTGTTCTCATTATGATTAAGTTCTTAATCACTAGTTTCATCTCTACCTGCTTTAATTAGAATTAATTGCTTCATGATCCACTCTTGGTGCTCATTTGATTCATATGTGCCTTAAATGAAATTGTTATCTCTTCTATTGCGATGTTGTCTTTCCCCTAGCTGCTTATCTTTACTTGAAGTTATAATTATCTCTTCTGTAATTGTTCATCCTTAATTGAGGCCATGATTATATTTTTGTTGTTTATCCTTATTGAATTTGTTGTAGCTCTATCCAAATTGCCAACCTTAAAGAGAAGTTAGATATCTCATAATTTAGTTGGCTTGTTCTTATTTGGAATTATTCAACTTGTGTTAGCTCCCTCATTGTCGAACTACATATTGTGGACCGTTGTTACATAGTAGTTCCTCTCTTGTTGAGTTGTTCTTATTATGACTAGCATTCCCTATTTTGGTTACTCCTTGTGGATTAGTTCCTCCGTTTTTTTTAGTTCTGGAATTTCTGAGTTGACTTATTTGTTGTACCCTTGTATTATTGTCATTCTTGTCTTTGTACTTGTTGAGGTGATGCACGAGGTTTCTGCCGTGCGGTTGTTGTTGTTATTGTGATGCACAAGGTTTCTACCGTGCAGTTGGTTTTATGTGGTTGCACGAGGTTTCTACTGTGCTATTGTTGTTTGCACATGCAGCGTGACAATGCGATATATATATTCGTGGGTTGCGCATGTGGCGACACAAGATGGTAACGTTATTATGCGCGTGTGGCGAGACAAAGCGAACTTTTACTTTATTATAGCATACGTGGCGAGACAAGGTGGGCTATGTAAGGGATTGATTTGGGGCATTCTTGTTGTTGATATTTGTGTAGTGGTTACTTACCTATGTGAGCTTTATCTTGTGAAAAGTTGTGATAAAACATTCTACGTGTTGTCCAATTCTTTTCCTATACTTACTAGCTCACATGAACTATGTTAGGACACTTGCACAAGCATACACGTAGTTAAGCGCTCTTATCGTTTAATAGGTTTATTGATATTGTTGAGCATAGATGCACACCTTTGTATACTTGCCTTTCTTTAGCTGTGATTATCAGATTAGGCTGTGTTTCTGTTCATTCTTCTATGACATTATTATAGTGTTCCGCTGATAGTTGTTGTTTTTCTTCCTTAATACAATTACCATATTACAGCCATTTCACATAGTCTAAATGTAGATATCTTGAAGACCCGTAAAAAAAAAATTCATGGCTAAAAATAATGCCCAAATAGGTCCCCATATTGTTATAACTGTAGAAATTCTTAAGACGTACCCTTATTGAGTAAAAAGTACCCCGGGACTTAAAAGATATAATTTTCCAGAATTGTGCAGGTCTGCGGTCCACTATGTGATCGCAGATCAGGTATGCGGACCGCATAGTTGTCGCATACCTGGACAGTTAGTTGTCCATTTTGAGGACAGCTATGCGGCCTAGAATGCGATCCCATTTCACGAATGCGGGACGCATAGTTGCCGCATTTTTGCACCTTGACTTTCACGGAGGGAGTTATGCGACGCACTATACGATCGCATAAGGTATGCAGACCGCATAGTGGTCGCATACCCGGGCAGTCTACTTTTCTTTTTGGCCCATTTGAGGGCCAATTATGCGACAAGAATGCGGACCGCATAGCAGGAATGCGATCGCATTCCTGACTACATTTCTGCTTCGGGACGGTTAAATTTCTAATTTCATACCCGACCCCCAGTTCATTAAAACACCTCCCTCTTTCATTTTAAGCTCATTTTCTGATAAATTAAAGAGAGGGGAGAGTGAGTTCTAGAGAGAGAGAGTCCAACTTCATCCAATTTGTTCCTCCAACACTACTCTAACCTGGAATTGATCAAGTAGGACACCATTTTTTTCACTACAAGAGGTAAGCTTCTACCCCATCAACCTAAATTTTCAGATTTTTGTTAAGATGAAACATAGTTAGGTGAATTCATGAAGATAAGGGTAGGAGCCTTGCATGCATGTAATCAACTAATCATAATCTAGTAAAAGGAAATGGGTTAGAGTAATCTTTCACTAAAAAGAGGCCATTTAATCTAAAAGAACACTTAGTGTTTGATAGAATGATCAAGTGAGTTCAAGACATGATCATTGTTCCTAATTCTAAGTTAAATTATGCCACATTGTGAACTAGATTGAAGGTGCTAGAAGGTCCGGTGAATTGTGGTAGAACTTAAGGAAAAATCCCAAATCAAGGTATGTATGGCTAACTTTAATCCTTGTAGAGTTACCTTATTGGTCTCCAAGTACACGATATGAAATTCTTGCTTGAGCATATGTGCTTGTTTGTCCTGCTGTGTCGAGTTGTACGAATTCATTATCTGATTTTCTTAAGTCAATTACCATGCTAATTGAGATTATGAAGGGTGATTATTTGTGCTTATCCTACCATGTGTAAAGCTCGTTAAATGTTGAATACATCGGTGTGAGAGGATGCGCTGCAAAATGAAAGAAATGATAATGAAATAAAATGTTGAATGTATCCAAGTGCTAAATGCTGTGTAGTAAATAATGAAAGTAAATATGGGATGGTTTTTATTGAGTTAAATGATTGTGGCAACACCATATATGAATTGCTGATTGGTAAGGATCATTGTGCCTTGATTTCACATAGTTATTGGTTGATATGAACTTATATTCTTCATGATAAAGATCCTTGTGATATAATTGTTGGTAATTGTTGTTATGAAATAGGAACGTACGGTGGGATCGGGTTGCGCGCTGCAACACGAAGTAATAAGGGTGAAATGTGATCGTACGGTGGGATCGGGTTGCGTGGCAACACGAAGTAATAAGGGTGAGATGAGAATATATGGTGGGATTGGGTTGCACGCCGCAACAGATGAGAAATTGAAATAAGTAACTGTGAAATATTCATTTGTGGTTTTCTGTATACTTGTGTGGTTACCCTAACTGTTTTCTAATTGTGTATTGTTGGTTCCACTTGGAATATACTTGGTTCATACATGCTAGTACTATTCAATGGTACTAACATTCGTTTTCCCGGGGGCGCTACATCTTTCATATGGATGTAGGTGTTTCCACAGCAGGTAGCTCAGACCGCCGATAGTGGTGTTTCCCCTTCGTACCTTCAGCAGATCCGGTGAGCCCCACTTCCTCTCGGGGCCATGTGTAGTCTACATCATCTTTTTCTATATGTTATGTCTTTTAAGGTATAGTCGGGGCCTTGTTGCCGGCAAGTATTGTGTAAACCTTAGTACTCTTAGAGGATCCGTAGACATGATGTGGGTTGTACATATATGTATTTTGGGCGGTAAATGTGTTTACTAGTAATCATGGTCCGAATCGGAATTATTGTATGTTTTGTGATTATCAAATGTGGAAATGATAAAGGATAATATGAACTAAAGTAGTAGATTCATGCTTAAACTCTAAATTGCTAATTCAGGTGGAATAATGTATATTATAAACACAGGGTGATGCGTTGGGTAGGAAAGGCAATCCAGTTCCGCTTGACCGGGATCATCCGGTTGGGCGCCGGTCTCGTCCCTCGGTTTTGGGGCGTGACAAACTTGGTATTAGAGCCTAAGGTTTTTTTTAAAAGTGTCCTAGGATGTCTCGGAGCCGTGTCTAGTAGAGCCCTTCTTATCGGTATGTTGTCGACCACATATATAATTAGGGGGCTGCATGGACATTTAGGAATATACCCTTTCATTGTTACTCTGTATCGTGCGATGAAGTGGAAGGTGAAAACATCTTTATCTAACCCGTGCATAGTTCCAATTTTCAGTACATGGCACCCAAGAAGAGAGCCCGACTCGGCCAAGAGGCCAATGCCACCCCAGGAGTGGACGTGAATTCTTTATCTGATGGTGCGGGTGAGAATGATTCCCCGACCCTGAATCTGCCTAACTCTTCCATCCCATGCCAGGATATTCCTATTCATTCTCTAGCGGAGGGTGCTATAGTCCCTCCCGCTGATGTTCCTGATTCTTTTTCTATCCCAGCTTCCGGCCCCGGTATTTCTGATAGGGACCTCAGGGGAGCTATTCAGATGCTGACTCAGCTAGTGACCTCCCAGGCCCAAAGATCACATGCTGCCCCTGCATCCTCTAGGGAGCAAGGGGATTCTTCAGGTTCCAGGGTCAACCAGTTTCTGCGGTCAGCCCCTCCAGAGTTCACAGGCACCGACNGGGGGGGGGGGGGTTGAGTTGTCTTCCTATGAGTTGAAAGGAGCAGCGTATTCGTGGTTTGATATGTGGGAGGGGTCCCGTGGGGAGGGGAGCCCTCCGGCAAAGTGGGATGAGTTTGTTGATGCCTTCATGGATCATTTCTTGCTTGCCGAGACTATGGCAGCCCGTGCTGCGGAGTTCAAGGTCCTTAAGCAAGGCAACATGACTGTGTGGGAGTACCACATGGAGTTCGTGCGCCTGTCCAAATATTCCATACACATGATGCCGACTATGGAGGCCAGAGTTCGACGGTTTGTTCAGGGCCTTGGTCCCTTGGTTGTTAATGAAGATTCTATAGCTGACTTGCATTCAGATATGAATTATGGGAAGATCGTGGGATTCTCCCAGGCCACAGAGGCTCGAAAGTTGAAGATAAGAATGGAGAGGGAGAGTAGTAGTAGGGTCTGGTCAGCGGGCAACCCTGGGAGTTCAGTTGGAGGAGGCAGATCAGCCCTTGGGAGAGGGCCATCAGGGCCATCCCAATGCGCAGTCCCCAGCCAGTGTCCCGCCATCAGGGCACAGTTAGCAGCGGGGAGGTCGCTTTGGACCAGGTCCAGACAGTAGGAGGTTCCATCAGTCGGGTCGTTCTGGTGGGAGGTTCCAGTAGCAGCGGAGGGCCCCATGACCTAAGGGTGAGAGGTTTCATTCTGAGCCTTGTTACTTGGATATACCGGTATGCTATAGATGTGGAGAGAGAGGCCATATCCAGCGAGACTTCCGTGCACCCAATCAGGGCGCGGGTAGGGGTACTGCTCAGCCATTCAGCTCTTCAGCCGCTACATCTTCAGCGCGCCCTCCATCTCCAGCAGGGCGCGGTACAGTTAGAGGTGGAGCACGGGGTCGAGGGGGACCCAGTCAGTTCAATGCTTTGAGTGGTCACCAGAGTGCGGAGGCTTCCCCAGATGTTGTCACAGGTATTCTGACTGTTCAGTCACATGATGTTAATTCTCTTATTGATCCCGGGTCTTCCTTGTCATATGTTACTCCATTTATTGCTTCAATTTTTGGGATAGAACCCGAATAACTTCACGAGTCGTTCTCTGTGTCGACTCCGGTTGGTGATTCCATTACGGCCGTGCGAGTCTATAGGAATTGTGTTGTCACAGTGCGTGGTCGGGATACCACGACCAATATTATTGAGTTAGAAATGGTAGATTTTGATGTAATTATGGGGATGGATTTGCTCTATTCGTGCTTTGCTAAACTCGACTGCCAAACCAGGATTATGAGGCTTGAGTTTCCTAATGAATCAGTTATCAAGTGGGAAGGGAATAATGTTGTGCCAAGAGGTAGATTTATTTCCTACCTTAAAGCCTCAAAGATGATCATAAAAGGGTTCATCTACCATTTGGTCTGGGTTGCGGACACCACTTCAGAGGTACCTGCTCCCGAATTTGTGCCTGTTGTGAATGAATTTGATGAAGTATTTCTGGGCGAGCTTCCTTGGATTCCACCAGATAGAGAGATCGATTTCGGGATTGATGTATTTTCAGATATGCAGCTAATATCTATTCCACCTTACCGAATGGCGCCAGCATATTTGAGAGAGTTAAAAGGGCAATTGAAAGATCAATTAGAAAAGGGTTTTATACGACCAAGTGTGTCGCCTTGGGGTGCACCGGTTCTTTTTGTCAGAAAGAAAGACGGATCACTTCGGATGTGTATTGATTATCGGCAGCTCAACAAGGTCACCATCAAAAACAAATACCCATTGCCTCGGATAGATGATTTGTTCGATCAATTACAAGGTGCTAGGTTCTTCTCAAAGATTGATTTGCGGTCCGGGTATCACTAGTTAAAAATCAGGGAGCAGGATATTCCTAAGACATCCTTCAGAACTCGATATGGGAACTTTGAATTTCTGGTAATGTCTTTTGGGATAACTAACACCCCATCAGCTTTCATGGATCTTATGAATCGGGTTTTCAAACCATTTCTTGACTCCTTTGTGATTGTCTTCATTGACGACATCTTCGTTTATTCGCGAAGTCAGGAAGATCATGCTACTCACCTTAGGTCAGTTCTGCAGACTCTTCATCAGCACCAGTTGTATGCAAAGTATTCAAAATATGAATTTTACCTAGAATTAGTCGCCTTTTTGGGCCATGTTTTCTCCAGGGAAGGGATTCGGGTTTATCCCCAAAAAATTGCAGCGGTAAAGGATTGGCCTAGGCCAACGACCCCGACAGAGATTCACAGTTTCTTGGGTTTGGATGGGTATTATCGGAGGTTCGTGGAGGGATTCTCTACCCTCGCCTCCCCATTGACTAAGCTGACGCAGAAGGCGGTTAAGTTCCAGTGGTCTGATGCTTGTGAAAAGAGTTTTCAGGAATTGAAACTGAGATTGACTACGACGCCAGTGTTGACCTTCCCAGAAGGTTCGGAAGGGTTTGTGGTGTATTGTGATGCTTCAAAGGTTGGTTTGGGGTGTGTATTGATGCAATGTAAGGTAATAACATATGCTTCTAGACAGCTCAAGAATCACGAGAAGAATTATCTGACGCATGATTTGGAGCTCACAGTGGTTGTGTTTGCATTAAAAATATGGCGGCATTATCTTTATGGGGTCCATGTGGACGTGTTCATAGACCACAAGAGTCTTCAGTATTTATTCAAACAAAAGGAGTTGAACTTAAGGCAGCGGAGGTGGTTGGAATTGCTCAAGGATTATGATATTAATATTTTGTACCATCTAGGGAAGGCGAATGTGTAGCCGACGCTCTTAGTCGGAAATCCATGGGTAGTTGGCTCATTTGGAAGCAGGTCAGAGGCTTTTGGCTCGGGAGGTGTATCCGTTGGCTAGTCTGGGGGTCTGTCTTTCGACCTCAGACGAAGGGGATGTCGTGGTGCGTAATGGAGCAGAATCTTCACTTGTAACAGAAATCAAGGAAAAGAAATTTAGAGATCCAACATTGGTACAATTGAGAGAGGCAAATCTGAATCATAAGACTACAACATATTCACACGGCAATGATAACGGTGTTTTGCGGTTCCAAGGGAGGCTGTATGTTCCGGGCGTGGATGATCTTCAGGAAAGTGTAATGGCAGAGGCTCACAATTCCAGGTATTCAGTACACCCAGGTTCTACGAAGATGTATCATGATCTCAAAGAGATTTATTGGTGGAATGGTATGAAGAGGGGTGTGGCGGACTTTGTGGCTAGGTGTCCGAATTGTCAGCAAGTGAAGGCCGAGCATCAGAGGCCCTGGCACAGCTTATGGAAATACCAATGTGGAAATGGGAGATGATCAATATGGACTTTGTGGTGGGGTGACCCCGCACTCCATATAGGTTCGACTCTATTTGGGTAATAGTGGATCGACTCATGAAATCAGCTCACTTCTTGCTGGTCAAGTCCACCGATACTGCGAAACAGTACGCTCAAATGTATATCAAGTAAATAGTCAGACTCAATGGCGCTCCAATATCTATTATCTCGGATCGAGGGGCCCAAATCACAGCTAACTTTTGGAAGAAATTTCAGCAAGGTTTGGGTACGCAGGTAAATCTCAGCACATCATTCCATCCACAGACTGATGGGCAAGCGGAGCGGACCATTCAGACGCTTGAAGATATGTTACGGGCTTGTGTATTAGATTTCAAGGGTAACTGGGATGATCACTTTCCGCTTATAGAATTTGCTTATAGTAACAGTTTCCATGCTAGTATTCAGATGGCCCCATTTGAGGCGTTGTACGGAATGAGGTGTAGGTTTCCGATTTGATGGTTCGAGGTTTGCGAGGCGGAATTGTTAGGAACGGATCTTGTGCACCAAGCTATGAAAAAAGTTAAGGTCATTCAAGGAAGGATGAATACTGCTCAGAGTCGTTAGAAATCCTATGCGGACGTTCGTAGAAGAGACTTGGAGTTTCAAGTGGATGATTGGGTGTTCTTGAAGGTGTCTCCCATGAAAGGAGTAATGCAGTTTGGGAAGAAAGGAAAATTGAGCCCAAGGTATGTCGGGCCATATAAGATTTCTCAAAGGATAGGACAGGTGGCTTATAGGCTGGAATTTCCCCTGAAATGTCATTAGTGCACCCAACGTTTCATGTGTCCATGTTGAAGAAGGTGATTGGGGATCCATCCGCCATTGTGTCGGTTGAGACGGTTGAAATTAATGAAGGATTGTCATATGAAGAGGTTCCAGTTGCTATTCTTGATAGGCAAGTCTGTAGATTGAGGAACAAAGAGATTACTTCTGCTAAAGTATTAAGGGGGAGTCAACAAGTCGAAGAAGCCACATGGGAAGCGGAAAATGAAATGAAAGAGAAATATCCCCAGTTGTTTGAATAAGTCCAGTAGTGGTTTTTAAAAGTTGTCATTCCTAAGCAAGTATATATTTTGTTAAATTTTGTGCAAGAACACTCCATTCCCCTAATTACCCTACTATTGTGACTTCCCAAACTTTGTGCCATAAATGTATATGTTGTTGTGAATAGGTGAATTATGTGCAACTTATTGTAATAGTTGAATTATGTGCAAATTTGTGGAGTTAACCGAATTATGTGAGGCTTGTGAAGTAATTGAATTACATGTAGCTTGTTGAAAGGACCGGGTTATGAGCAAGTTGATAGAGTAATTGGTAATGTGTGGAATTGGTTAAACATGTGTTTCGGGGGCTCTCTGACAGGTAGATAGGTCTAATTACAAAGGAAACTCTGGCAAAATTTTCAGAAAATATCGGAGTTAGTAAAAAGTTGGGGGTTGGTTTATTTTGTGTTTTCTTACTCTAGTGATTCCCCGATCCTCATTCGAGGACGAATGATTTTAAGTGGGGGAGAATGTAAAGACCCGTGAAAAAAAAATCATGGCTGTTCCCCGTGTTGTTATAACTGTAGAAATTCTTAAGACGAACCCTTTTTGAGTAAAAAGTACCCCAGGACTTAAAAGATATAATTTTCCAGAATTGTGCAGGTCTGCGGTCCACTATGCGATCGCAGATCAGGTATGCGGACCGCATAGTGGTCGCATACCTGGACAATTTGCTGTCCATTTTGAGGACAACTATGTGGCCTAGAATGCGGTCGTATTTCACGAATGCGGGCCGCGTATTTGTCGCATTCTTGCACCTTGACTTTCGCAGAGGGAGTTATGCGACGCACTATACGATCGCATAACAAGTATGCAGACCGCATAGTGGTCGCATACCCGGACAATCTACTTTTCTTTTTGGCCCATTTGAGGGCCAATTATGCGACAGGAATGCGGACCGCATAGCAGGAATGCGATTGCATTCCTGACTGCACTGCTTCGGGATGGTTAAATTTATAATTTCATACCCGACCCCCAGTTCATTAAAACACCTCCCCCTTTCATTTTAAGCTCATTTTCTGATAAATTAGAGAGAGGGGAGAGTGAGTTCTAGAGAGAGAGATCCAACTTCATCCAATTTGTTCCTCCAACACTACTCAAACATGGAATTGATCAAGGAGGACACCATTTTCTTCACTACAAGAGGTAAGCTTGTACCCCATCAACCTAAATTTTCAGATTTTTGTTAAGATGAAACATAGTTAGGCGAATTCATGAAGATAAGGGTAGGAGCCTTGCATGCATGTAACCAACTAGTCATAATCTAGTAAAAGGAAATGGATTAGAGTAATCTCTCACTAAAAAGAGGCCATTTAATCTAAAAGAACACTTAGTGTTTGATAGAATGATCAAGTGAGTTCAAGACATGATCATTGTTCCTAATTCTAAGTTAAATTATGCCACATTGTGAACTAGATTGAAGGTGCTAGAAGGTCCGGTGAATTGTGGTAGAAATTAAGGAAAAATCTCAAATCAAGGTATGCATGGCTAACTTTAATATTTGTAGAGTTACCTTGTTGTTGTCCGAGTACACGGTATGAAATTCTTGCTTGAGCATATGTGAATTGTTTGTCCTGCTTTGTCGAGTTGTACAAATTCATTCTCTGATTTTCTTAAGTCAATTACCATGCTAATTGAGATTATGAAGGGTGATTCTTTGTGCTTATCTTATCATGTGTAAATCTCGTTAAATGTTGAATACATCTGTATGAGAAGATGTGCTGCAAAACGAAATAAATGATAATGAAATAAAGTGTTGAATGTATCCAAGTGCTAAATGCTGTGTAGTAAATAATGATTGGTAAAAATCATTGTGCCTTGATTTCACATAGTTATTGGTTGATATGAACTTATGTTCTTCATGATAAAGATCCTTGTGATATAATTTTTGGTAACTGTTGTTATGAAATGGGAACGTACGGTGGGATCGGGTTGCGCTCTGCAACACGAAGTAATAAGGGTGGAGAGGTAATAAGGGTGAAATGTGATTGTACGGTGGGATCAGGTTGCGCGCCACAACACGAAGTAATAAGGGTGGAGAGGTAATAAGGGTGAAATGTGATTGTACGGTGGGATCAGGTTGCGCGCCACAACACGAAGTAATAAGGGTGATATGAGAATGTACGGTGGGATCGGGTTGCGCGTCGCAACAGATGAGAAATTGAAAAGAGTAATTGTGAAATCTTCATTTGTGGTTTTCTGTATACTTGTGTGGTACTTGTGTGGTTACCCTAACTGCTTTCTAATTCTTTATTGTTGATTCCACTTGGAATATACTTGGTTCATACATGCTAGTACTATACAATGGTACTAACGTCCCTTTTGCTGGGGGTGCTACATCTTTTATATGGATGTAGGTGTTTCCATAGCAGGTAGCTCAGACCGCCAATATTGGTGTTTCCCCTTCGTACATTCAGCAGATCCGGTG
The DNA here is from genome assembly GCA_005239505.1 of Nicotiana paniculata. Taxonomy (NCBI): domain Eukaryota; kingdom Viridiplantae; phylum Streptophyta; class Magnoliopsida; order Solanales; family Solanaceae; genus Nicotiana; species Nicotiana paniculata. The sequence goes on along the minus strand of ML349635.1, from coordinate 2,891 downwards.
AGCCCCACTTCCTCTCGGGGCCATGTGTAGTCTACATCATCTTTTTGTATATGTTATGTCTTTTAAGGTATAGCCGGGGCCTTGTTTCCGACAAGTATTGTGTAAACTTTTAGTACTCTTAGAGAATCCGTAGACATGATGTGGGTTGTACATATATGTATGCCCCACTTCCTCTCGGGGCCATGTGTAGTCTACATCATCTTTTTGTATATGTTATGTCTTTTAAGGTATAGTCGGGGCCTTGTTGCCGACAAGTATTGTGTAAACCCTTAGTACTCTTAGAGAATCCGTAGACATGATGTGGGTTGTACATATATGTATTTTTGGCGGTAAATGTGTTTACTAGTAATCGTGGTCCGAATTGGAATTATTGTATGTTTTGTTATTATCAAATGTGGAAATGATAAAGGATAATATGAACTCAAGTAGTAGATTCATATTTAAACTTTAAATTGCTAATTCAGGTGGAATAATCTATATTATAAACACGGGGTGTACATTGGGTAGGAAAGGCAATCCCGGTCCGCTTGACCGGGATCATCCGGTTGGGCGCCGGTCTCGTCCCTCGATTTTGGGGCGTGAAAAACTTGGTATCAGAGCCTAAGGTCTTTTTTAAAAGTGTCCTAGGATGTCTCGGAGCCGTGTCTAGTAGAGGCCTTCTTATCGGTATGTTGTCGACCACATATATAATTAGGGGGCTGCATGGACATTTAAGAAAATACCCTTTCATTATTACTCTGTATCGTGCGATGAAGTGGAAGGTGAAAACATCTTTATCTAACCCGTGAATTGTTCCAATTTTCAGTACATGGCACCTAAGAAGAGAGCCCGACTCGGCCTAGAGGACAATGCCACCCCAGGAGTGGCCGTGAATTCTTTATCTGATGGTGCGGGTGAGAATGATTCCCCGACCCTGAATCTGCTTGACTCTTCCATCCCGGGCCAGGATATTCCTATTTGTTCTCCAGCGGAGGGTGCTACAGTCCCTCCCGCTGATGTTCCTGATTCTTCTTCTGTCCCAGCTTCCGGCCCCGGTATTTTTGATGGGGACGTCAGGGGAGCTATTCATATGTTGACCCTCCGGAGTTCATTGATGAGATGTGAAAGACTCTCAAGGTTATGAAGGCTTTAGAGGCCGAGGGGGTTGAGTTGGCTTCCTATCAGTTAAAAGGAGCAGCGTATTCGTGGTTTGAGATGTGGGAGGGGTCCCGTGGGGAAGGGAGCCCTCCGGAAAAGTGGGATGAGTTTGTTGATGCCTTCATGGATCATTTCTTGCCTGCCGAGACTATGGCAGCCCGTGCTGCGGAGTTCAAGGTCCTTAAGCAGGGCAACATGACTGTGTGGGAGTACCACATGGAGTTCGTCCAAATATGCCATCCACATGATGCCGACTATGGAGGCTAGAGTTTGACGGTTTGTTCAGGGCCTTGGTCCCTTGGTTGTTAATGAAGCTGCTACAACTGCCTTGCATTCGGATATGAATTATGGGAAGATCGTGGGATTCACCCAGGCCACAAAGACTCTGAAGTTGAAGATAAAAATGGATAGAGAGAGTAGTGGTAGGGCCCGGTCAGCGAGCAACCATAGGAGTTCCGTTGGAGGAGGGAGATCAGTAATTGGGAGAGGGTCATCAGGGCCATCCCAGTCCTATGCTCAGTCTCAGCCAGTGCCCCGCTATTATGGCACAATTATCAGCGGGGAGGTCGCTTTGGACCAGGTCCAGACAACAGGAGGTTCCATCAGTCGGGTCATTCCGGTAGGAGCTTCCAGCAGCAGCGGAGGGACCCATGCCCTAAGTGTGCGAGTTTTCATTCTGAGCCTTGTTACTTGGATATACCCGTATGCTATAGATTTGGAGAGAGGCCATATCCAGCGAGACTTCCGTGCACCCAGTCAGGGCACTGGTAGGGGTACTGCTCAGCCATCCAGCTCTTCAGTCGCTACATCTTCATCACGCCCTCCACCTCCAGCAGGACGCGGTACAGTTAGAAGTGGAGCACGGTGTCGAGGGGGACCTAGTCGGTTCTATGCTTTGAGTGGTCGCCAGAGTGCGGAGGCTTCCCCAGATGTTGTCACAGGTATTTGATTGTTCAGTAACATGATGTTTATGCTCTTATTGATCCCGGGTATTCCTTGTCATATGTTACTCCATTTATTGCTTCAATTTTTGGGATAGAACCCGAAAAACTTCACGAGTCGTTCTCTGTGTCGACTCCGGTTGGTGATTCCATTACGGCCGTGTGAGTCTATAGGAATTGTGTTGTCACAGTGCGTGGTCGGGATACCACGGCCAATATTATTGAGTTAGAAATGGTAGATTTTGATGTAATTATGGGGATGGATTGGCTCTATTCGTGCTTTGCTAAACTCGATTGACGAACCAGGATTATGAGGCTTGAGTTTCCTAATGAATCAGTTATCGAGTGGGAGGGGAATAATGTTGTGCCAAGAGGTAGATTTATTTCCTACCTTAAAGCCTCAAAGATGATCATAAAAGGGTGCATCTACCATTTGGTATGGGTTGCGGATACCACTTCAGAGGTACCTGCTCCCGAATTTGTGCCTGTTGTGAATGAATTTGATGAAGTATTTCTAGGCGAGCTTCCTTGGATTCCACCAGATATAGAGATCGATTTCAGGATTTATGTATTTCTAGATATGCAGCCAATATCTATTCCACCTTACCGAATGGCGCCAACAGAATTGAGAGAGTTAAAAGAGCAATTGAAAGATCTATTAGAAAAGGGTTTCATACGGCCAAGTGTGTCGCCTTGGCGCGCACCGGTTCTTTTTGTCAGAAAGAAAGACGGATCACCTCAGATGTGTATTTATTATTGTGAGCATGTGATTTTTACTCGTCATATCGTCCTATAAAAATCCCAATAAATCAA